>PVHX01034688.1:0-12111 GCA_004024805.1 Geosciurus inauris | reverse complement strand
TTAGCAGCTATCTTAACTTTGTCTTCAGGTGTTTTCTCTGTAGCCCTCTGGGCTACCTTGGTCTCAACCCCATCTCCAGCTGCCTCAGCCTCTTCTATAGCCAGCTTAGTCTCCTCCTGGTTAGGAATTAGCTCTGCCCTAACCTCCTCTAGATCTGAGCCATCTTTTGTTTCTGTCAATCTTTCTGCAGAAGTCTGTGATTCAATAGGAGTCTGATCTCCTGCAGCTGACAGTCCATTGAATGCACCATCTTTAGAGAGAACTATGCCCTCCTGGCCTGGCTTCTCAGAGACCTCTGATCCGGTCCCTGCAGCTGAGACCTCTGAAGCCTCTGTTGTCACCACCTCTGACTCTTCAGTAGAAGGTACTTCTTGCTCTACCAGTTGCTCAAGGACAGCCTTTCGTGGCTCATTTTCAGAGGTAGCTATCTGCTCCTTCGCTTCGTTCCCACCCACATCCACTGGCTTCACCGTTGGCTCTACAGAGTCTGCTTCTACTTTCACTGCAGTGCCCTGCTTATCTAGAGACACTTTAAGCTGCTCTTCTGAAGCTTCTTTTGGCTTCTCCTCTATGCTCACAATTACCTCTCCTTGCTTCTCCTGACCTCCTTTTTCTCTGCATTCTTCTTTCTGGACTTCAGTTCCAGAAACTGATTTTCTTTCCTTAGCATCTGATACTTCCTGTTCTGGCTTCTCAGAAGTGGCCTCAGGTTCACTCAGTCTTTCCGGTGCTGATTTTCCTTTTGCCTCTTCAGAAGTTTCAGTTAACTGATTTGAAGTCGATTCTACTTTTTCTTCAAACTTCTCTGCAGGCTCACTTATATCCATATCTTCTCTTCCTCCCTTCTCCATTTCATTCTCCTGTTCTTTACCAGTTTCAGGCTTTGCCAAAGACTTGCCTTCTGTTTTTTTGGCTTCTTTTTCTCTCATGGCGTCATAAACCTGTTCTCTCAACTCTTCCCTTGCTTCCTCTACATGGTTAAAGAACATTAAGCATAAACATGTCTTCGAGTTTAATGATAAAAGCATAAATGGAAACTAAAAACACATTCCCTTAAACCCTCAAATGGCCTGGTTTAAGATTTAGCAGATGGCCTAAAAATCTGCCCCCTTGAGAAAAGCAAAGGAAAGAGAATCTCAGCTAGCAGAGGAACTTACTGCAAAAGAAACCAAAGCACCTTAAACTAGATACTCTATGGTTTTGCTGTGAGCATTCTGATTACCGGTTAGGTAAGAGATGCCAAGCTTTTCATTCTATTTTAAACAATATAAACCTGTACCTGATTTGTAAAATGCTAGTAGCCAAACTCAGCTGAGAAATGTTCAATTTTTCTTAAACACAATATAAAAGGGCTCCAAAGGTATTGCTATTAATTGAAATTCACAAAATATTTTTTTAAAATATACATTTAATGTCTTAATATTTAAAACACCTATTTATATTTACTTGATAAATTATTTTCTCACAAAAGCCTGCTGTCACTTTTAATAATGGGCTACCCCCATCACAGTCTCTACCAGATGCATGTACCACCCCAAGCATCTTAGAAGAGACCCGCCATGGCAAGGAGAGCCCTATTTCCATTACTTGTACACAAGATACAAAACGTCGCATCTCTTGAATGTAATGTGCAACTTCACATACCATCTATGTTATCATTATTTTCTACCAGAGATTCATCTTCTGTTTTTTCTCCGTCTTCCTCTTCCACATGCACACCTTCCAAGGCATTTCCCAACACACCATTCTCCATTCTAGGAGAACAAAGAGAAAACACCAAAGGTTTAATAGCTACAACCTAACAATGTAGCCTACATTACAAATCAACAGAAGAGTAAGCAAGTGCAGAGACTAAAACACTACACATATGCATGAAAGAAAGGCAATCATCAAAACTTCTAATATAAATCAAGGCTGAAAGAATGCTGAAGGAAATAAGCACACTGCTCATGTTAGCCACTTGAAAAGCACTACCAAGCCGAGCGTAGTAGCGCATGCCTGTAATCTCAATGTCTCAGGAGGCTGAGGCAAGGAGGATCACGAGTTCAAAGCCAGCCTCAGCAAAGGCAAGTCACTAAGCAATTCAGTGAGACCCTGTCTCTACATAAAACACAAAATAGGGCTGGGGATGTGGCTCAGTGGTCAAGTGCCCCTCCAAGTTCAATCCCTGATACCAAAATAATACATAAAATAAAATAAAAGCACTAATGACTTTCGTAAAAAGAGTAAGACTTGTTTGTATTCATTCTTTTTTTTAATTCATTCTTTTACAACACAGCCATAAATAGTTCCCAAACTTTCATCTACGCTCACTTCTCTAGATAAACACTAACATTCTGGCAAGAGTTTCACAGCAAATCAGAGTGCTCTAATTATTACAAGATCACGAACTTACCAGAACTGAGATTAAATAGATGACACATCAGTTGCTAGTTTGCATACCCTCAATATACTTTATTCTGGCTAATAACTTCTGGTGAATGATATCCAAGAACTCTCCAACAAAAGACTACTGGGGGTTGTTATTTACTAGATATCCTCATGTGCTACTTATTTCAAATTCCAGTCATCCCTTCATCAGTGACTATTTTGAGCTAGCTCAGTGTTAAGGGTTCATTTTTCTATACTGAACTTTGATCAATGATTACCCACTTACAAATGAAAAGATCTTTGCTTCTAATGATCATAAGTCAAACTTCAGTTATTTGGGGTGGGGGGTGATCAGGGATTGAACTCGGGGGCACTCAACCACTGACCACGTACATCTCCAGCCCTATTTTGTATTTTATGAAGAGACAGATCCTGCGTAACACCTCACCATTGCTGAGGCTGCCTCTGAACTGGTGATTGTCCTGTCTCAACCTCCTAAGCTGCTGGTATTGCAGGTGTGTGCAATCGTGCCTGGCCAGTAATCTTATTCTTTTTTTTTTTTGGTACCGGGGATTGAACTCAGGGGCACTCGACCCCTGAGCCACATCCCCAGCCCTATTTTGTGTTTTATGTACAGACAGGGTCTCACTGAGTGATTAGCGCCTCGCCATTGCTGAGGCTGGCTTTGAACTCACGATTCTCCTGTCTCAGCCTCCCTAAGTGCTGGGATTACAAGTGTGAGCCACCGTGCCCGGCTAGTAATCTTATTCTTTAAATCAAGTGCCAGTTACAATTTCCATCAATATTTCAAGTTTTCATAACCTGCTTTTCTAGGTAAAACAAGTCTTGCTTTTAGCTCATGTGAAATCAAAAAGCTAGTAAACAAGGAAATTTACATTTTTTTTTTTTTAAAATATTTTTTTAGTTGTAGATGGACAGTGTCTTTATTTTATTGGTCTGTATGTGGTGCTGAGGATCGAACCCAGGGCCCCACGCATGCAAGGCAAGCGCTCTACCGCTGAGCCCCCAGGAAATTTACATTTATCCCAGCCCCCAGGAAATTTACATTTTTAAATAACCCAAAGTTACATGAAACATTCTACTTATAAACTGAGAAAGACATACCTTGCTAATTCCAGTAGTGATTTTCCATAGAAAAAGAAGGCTTCTCCACATTCATTAGCAGTTTCTCCATACTTCTTACCTCTACCAAAAAGAATAGACAGCTAAAATCTGAACGTAATGAACATTAACAATGCATGCAATTATATCTATATATATTGTAATTATAAGTGATATCAATTTGCTACAGTTAGTGTATACTCTAACAGCCAAATTATATTCCTAGGTATTCTTCTTGCCACAAGAAAATAGACCAGAATAGTTAAGATGATCTTGGCTGGGACCTGCACAATGAAAGAAGACCATGAAAAGGCATCATGATATGAAGAATATGATCTCTGGAGTGAGACTGTCTGAGTCCAAAGCTTACCTCTAACCATTAACTAGCTATACAGCCTTAAACAATTTTTTTTTTTTTTTGGTACCAGGGATTGAACTCAGGGGTACTTCACCCCTTAGCCACATACTCAGCTCTATTTTGTATTTTACTTAGTGACAGAGTCTCACTGTTTACTTAAAGACAGCACCTTGCCATTGCTGAGGCTGGCTTTGAACTCGCAATTCTCCTGTCACAGCCTCCCAAAGTGCTGGGATTACAGGCGTGCGTCACAGCACTGGGCTAAACTACTCATTTTCAGTGTCTTAGTTTGAGAAAGATGAGACTGTAAAATGGAAATGTAGATAATTATTCAAAGATGTACTATAAGAACTAAATAGAATTAATGCATTTAAAACAATGCTTAGGGCTGGGGTTGTGGCTCAGAGCGCTTGCCTTGCATGTGTGAGGCACTGGGTTTGATCCTCAGCACCACATGAAAATAAAATAAAGGTTTAAAAACACCAGTGCTTAGAAATATATAGCACTGAAGCCGGGCGCAATGGCACACACTTGTAATCCCAGTGGCTGGGGAGGCTGAGACAGGAGGATTTTGAGTTCAAAGCCAGCCTCAGCAAACATGAGGCACTAAGCAACTCAGTGAGACCCTGTCTCTAAAAAATACAAAATAGGGCTTGAGATGTGGCTCACTGGTTGAGTGTCCTGATTTTAATCCTAGTACCAAAAAAAAAAAAAAAAAAAAATATATATATATATATATATATACACACACACACACTGTATTTAAGGTTTAACTAATAATATCTAGACAAGGAAGAAGTAAGGAAGAAATCACATTACTGCACTGGGTATGGTAGCAATTTGAAAGGCTGAGGCATTAAGCAACTCAGTGAGACCCTGTCTCTAAATAAAATACAAAAAAGGGCTGGAGATGTGTCTCAGTGTTTAAGTGCCCCTGAGTTCAATCAATCCCTGTTACCAAAAAAAAAAAAAAATGAAAGAAAGAAGGAAAAAAATAAATCTCAGTAAGTGTGATGAATGGGAAGGAAGAGAGATTTCTATCTAAAGCAAGGAGATCACCTTTCATAGAGTAAAAGACTTCTTTAGGAATCTAGAAGAATTAACTTAATCTTAAAAACCCATACATTTTTTACATAAAAAAAAAATCAAGGCACGCGCAGAGGAGGAGACCAACCAGGCTGCGGCCCCCTCATCTACCAACTGGTGGCTGTGCCTGCCTATACCTGCCTAGAGTCAACAGCCAGGACCAAGAAAATCATCCCTGAGGTCCCTCCCTGCAGGTCCGGTTACACCAGACCTGAGGTATTGGTAACTTGCAGGGACACTACAAGATTAATACCTCAGATCAGCATTGCTAGAGAGGAACATGAACAAACAACATGAAAAAACAAGGGAAGAAAATGCCCTAAACAAACCAAGATGCTACAACAATAGAAATCCATTTTGACAGCACAGTACATGAAATGTCAGAAGAGTTCAGAATGTGCATAATTAAAATGATCTGTGAAGCACAGATGTAAAAGAGCAAAAATAGGCAACCATTGATCACTCCAACAAAGATAAGAGAGCAAATACATGCAGCAAAATATTACTTCAAGAGATAGACTTTGAGGGGCTGGGGCTGTGGCTCAGCAGTAGTAGAGCGCTTGCCTCGCATGCGTGGGGCCCTGGGTTCGATCCTCAGCACCACATACAAAGCAATAAAATAAAGACATTGTGTCCATCCACAACTAAAAAAACATTAAAAAAAAAAAAAGAGAGAGATAGACTTTGAAAAAGAACCAAGCAGAAATCCTTGAAATGAAGGAAATAATAAACCAAATAAAAAATTCAATACAAAGCATCACCAACAGACTAGAAAACTTGGAAGACAGAACCTCAGACAATGAAGACAAAATATATAATCTTAAAAATAAAGTTGACCACACAATAAAGATGGTAAGAAACCATGAACAAAAACATCCAAGAATTATGGGATAACATGAAAAGACCAAATCTAAGAATTATTGGGATAGAGGAAGGCACAGAGGTACAAACCAAAGGAATGCACAATCTCTTCAATGAAATATAAAATTTCCCAAACATGAAGAATGAATTGGAAAATCAAATACAAGAAGCTTACAGGACACCAAATGTACAAAACTACAACAGATCCAAACCAAGGTACATTATAATGAAAATGCCTAACATACACAATAAGGATAGAATTTTTAAAGCTGCAAGAGAGAAGGAGCAGATTACATACAGGGGGAAACCAATTTGGATTTCACCAGATTTCTCAACCCAGACCCTCAAAGCAGGAGATCCTGGAATATCATATACCAAGCTCTGAAAGAAAAAAGGTGGCAACCAAGAATTTTACATCCAGCAAAATTAAGCTTCAGATTTGAGGATGAAATAAAAACCTTCCGTGATAAACAAAAGTTAAAAGAACTTACAGCAAGAAAGCCTGCACTAGGGAGTGTTCTTGGCAAAATATCCCACAAGGAGGAAATGAAAAACAACAATGAAATTCGGCAAACGGAGGAAAAGCCAATCAAAGGAGAAACCAAGTCAAGTTAAAAACCAAAAATACACTAAAATGAACAGGAATACAAGCCGTTATTTCAATAATAACTCTGAACATTAATGGCCTAAACTCATCAATTAAAAGACATAGACTGGCAGATTGAATTTTTAAAAGACTCAAATTGTGGAATTCACACAGATGTTGGCTCAGGGCTATGCCTACAATGGAGAAAAGGACTGTGTTAGGAACATCAGCTAAAGATAAAAATTGGTCATTGTGCTATCTAATGAGTTTCTTATCCTTATTCCTCTAGAGCTTTTTAAGTAAGGCAATTGTTTTTCTTTCAAATTTTTTTCTTTTAGTTTTCTGTAATTTGGATATGAGATGACTAGGTATTACGGATATGAGATGACTGGGTATTACTTTATTTATACACCTATTTATATTTGGTACTTATCCTATTTGATATTCTCTCAAAATCTCTGCTTTTTATCTCATCTTAGTTTTTGAAAAATTTTCAGATAGTTTTACTTCAAATATTTTTTCTGTTTTCCTTTCTTGCTTTATTCTTTGATATTGTCCCACAGTTCTTGGGGACAATAGTTCTTTATCTCCTTTGTATTTTTGTTTGGGAAATTTTTAACTAATTTATCATCAAGATCATGGTTTCTCTCCTTGGCCATAATTTAACTGATGGCATCAGAAGGCATTCTTCCTTTCTATTTCAGCATGTTTGATTTCTAGAATTTCGTGTTGATTCTTCTTTTTTTTTTTTGGTACTGGAAATTGAACTCAGGGGCACTCGACCACTGAGCCACATACCCAGCCCTATTTTGTGTTTTATGTTTTTGTATTTTGTTTTCAATTCACAACCTAATCCTATCAGAGACATGAGGTCTTTCTGGAATCTTCAGGGGGAAACTAGTAGGATATCTGGAAGGAAAACTATGAAACTGTGAGGGTTTCCCTAAGTCTACAGGATCCCAATGTTTCCTTAATCTCCAAATAGCCCATATTCTGTCTCCAGCCATTCTTCAAGATTATATATACCAGTTGACAGCTCTAGCAGTACATTGTTGGGTTCAAGAAATGTAATTTGATTTTCAGACATTTTTGTTACTGTATACTGTTTTTAATTTCTTTATATAGAACAATTTATATAATTTTAAAAAAACATCTAAATGCTTATCAGGTGGGCTCCAGCTCTAGCACACCACTAAATACCACAACCTTATATTCATTAATCCCAAGTAGAGATATCAAAGAGGCCAGAGGTCAGTTATCAGACAGATTATTGTGGACCTCCAGGAATACTCTGTTCTGGATGTTGGAGGAACTGGGCTAAAGAAAAGGTGAGCTTCAAATCTGAAGCTCGCTGTATGTGGTGATGCACACCTGGTAATCCCAGAGGTTCAGGAGGCTGAGACAGGGGCATCACAAGTTCAAAGCCAGCCTCAGAAATTTTTACCAAGGTCCTAAGCAATTCAGCAAGACCTTGTCTTTAAATAAAATACAAAAGAGGACTGGGGATGTGGCTCAGTGGTTGAGTGACCCTTGGTTCAATCCCCAGTACCAAAAAAACCCCTAAAACCCATAAATGCTTCATTATGGCTCTTTCTTTCTTTCCTTGATCTGTCCACCACATTTTTTGTTTATTTTGTTTTGTTTTTGCACTGCTAAAGATTGAACCTAGGACCATACACATCACCAGTCCCATGACTATTTCTTTTCTTTTTTTTGGTACTAGAGATTGAACTCAGGGGTACTCGACCACTGAGCCCTGTCCCAAGCTCTATTTTGTGTTTTATGTAGAGACAGGGTCTTACTGAGTTGCTTAGCACTTCACCATTGCTGAGGCTGGCTTTGAACTTACGATTTTCCTGTCTCAGCCTCCCTAAATGCTGGGATTACAGGCTTGCGCCACCGTGCCCAGCTTCACTATTTCTTTTACAAGGAAGATTTCTTCACAAAGCTGAATGAAATGTAACCAACTAATTGGGAAACATGACTCACCTTCATTTGCTGTTTATAATACCAAGGATTGAACTCAGGGGTTCTTGACTACTGAGCCACATCCCCAGCCTATTTGTGTTTTATTTAGAAATAGGACCTCACTGACTTGCTTAGTGCCTCGCCATTGCTGAGGCTGGCTTTGAACTCTGATTACAGGGCTGCACCACCACACCTAGCATCTATATTTATCTTAATAGGAAGCTAGTAGACAGTGTTTAAAATTAAGCCTCCCAAAGTGCTGGGCTTACAGGCTTGCACCACCATGCCCAGCTCAAATATTAAAGGAAATCAGCTCAAACCAAGTTGTAAAGGAAAAGAGTATTATTTAAAGATTGTACTTACTCAAAGGGATATAATTCAGTGATAAAGCACTACTGGTTTCAATCCTCAAATCCTCAAAAATACATACACATATATGAAAAAAATGTAATTTACTCCCTTTTTTCTCTCAGATCTGGAGAAATATTAAAATGTTTGAGAAGGGATAGAGTGTAGGCTCAAAGGTAGAACACTTCCCTAATGTGCACAGGCCTTGGTTTGATCTACAGCACCATTTAAAACAATAGTAGCCTGTAACCCTAGTACTTTAGGAAGCTGAAACAGGAGGATCACGAATTCAAAGCCAGCCTCAGCAGCAGCAAGGCACTAAGCAACTTGGTGAGACCCTGTCTCTCCATAAAACACAAAATAGGGCTGAGGATGTAGCTCAGTGGTCATGTGCTCCTGAGTTCAATGCTCTGTACCCAAAAAAAAAAAAAATCAAAACAATAGTAATTGGGAAAGTCCTGAACAATCCAGGACAAGATGGTCCCCCTAATTAATTGACTGGAATACAATTTACCTTATAAGAAAAATCAAAGATTGAAAATAGGGCTAGGATGTAGCTCAGTGATAGCCCACCTGTCTAGCATGTACAAGGCACTGAGTTCAATCTCCAGCACTGCCATAAAAATATATCAAAGGTTGGACTTGTTCAATAATAGTTGGTCTTATACTTACAGGAATAAACTCTTACATGGAAAAGAATCAGTTTTAGTTTTTTTGCAATGCTGAGAATTGAACTAGACGTGTGTGTGTGTGTGTGTATGTGTATGTGTGTATTTTTACATTGTTAGTTTTAGATGGACACAATACCTTTATTTTTTTATTTATTTTATGTGGTGCTGAGAGTCGAACCCAGTGCCTCACAAATGCTAGGCAAGCGCTCTGCCACTGAGCCACAACCCAGCCCTTGCTTTTCCTTCTTTTTCCCCCACAGAACAACTTTTTTTTTGTGGTAGTGCCACTGGGGATCAAACTTAGAGCCTTGTGCTAAAACAACTTTAAGGAATATTGGGAACATAATATTACATATAGTAAAACACCATACTTACAAAAGACTAGCTGCTTCCTGGAATGCATTGACAGCTGCTGGAATATCCCCCATCACCAGATGTTTCTGTCCTAATCCCAATAGTTTTTTAGCTTCACTATCCACATCCAGGCTGCAAGAAAAGGATTTTGGTGTCAAATACTATTTAAATCAATAATACCTGCTACACTTAATCCTTAAATTTTCCTTTTTGATCCTGTAGTAAGATCTAGCTAATCCATACTTACTTGCCATTGCAAAACCAAAAGAAACCTTTCCAAATTCTCAGAAGCTTCACTAGAGTATTTTAAAGGTTTATCTACTCAAAAAGCCTACACTGCATATTACTATAAACATTTACTAATTAACCAACAAATAAAGGAATCAAAGGAGCCACTAATTCATACAAGTTGTACAGCTAAAAAAAAAAATCAAAAACCCTTTGGTTAATAGGGCAAGAGGCAGTGATTATAATGTGGTATTGGTATAAAGGAAGGCAAATAGGTCAAATAGGACAGAAAATAAGAAACAAATCTACACATATACTGCCAAATGAAAATTCTGACCAAGGTGCCAGGTAATAAACAAATGGTCCTAGAATTACCATCTACATGCAAAAAAGTGAACCTCAATTCTTATCTCACACTGTAATTTTAAAAAATTAACTTGAAATGGATCACAGACTTTCTAAATCTAAGATATTAAAACCTTTTAACATCTAGGAGAAAAATATTACGTGACTTTGGGTTTGGTAAGACTTCTTAACTATGAGAGAAAAATCACAAACCATTTTTGTAAAATCAATAAATTAGACCATTAAATGGAAAAAATTGCTTGTTAAAAAACCCTTCATGGGGGGCTGGGAATGTAGCTCAGCGGTAGAGCGCTTGCCTCGCATGGGTGAGGCCCTGGGTTTGATCCTCAGCACCACATACAAAGCAGTAAAATAAAGACATTGTGTCCATCTACAACTAAACAAAAAAAAAAATTAAAAAAAAAAAACCCTTCATGGGCTGGGGTTATGGCGCAGTGGCAGCGTGCTCGCCTAGCATGTGTGAGGCAATAGGTTCAATCCTCAGCACCACATAAAAATAAAGATATTCTGTCCACCTACAACTAAAAAATAAATATTTTTTTAAAAAACCCTTCATTAAAAAAAGGCAAATATGCCAGGCATGGTTGCACAGGCCTGTAATCCCTGCAGCCTGGGAGGCTGAGGCAGGAGGATCACGAGTTAAAAGTCAGCCTCAGCGGGGCTGGGGTTATGGCGCAGTGGTACCGTGCTCGCCTGGCATGCGTGAGGCACTGGGTTTGATCCTCAGCACCACATAAAAATAAAAATAAGGATATTCTGTCTGCCTACAACTAAAAAATAAATGTTTAAAAAAAAAAAAAAAAGTCAGCCTCAGCACCTTAGCAAGGCTCTAAGCAACTTAGTGAGATCTTGCTTCTAAATGAAAAATATAAAAAGGACTGGGGATGTGGCTCAGTGGTTAAGCACCCCTGGGTTTTATCCCTGGTACAAAAATAAAATAAAACAGAAGGCAAACCTCAGACTAGGAAAATACATATGTAAAACTTCTGTAACAAAGCACTTTAATAAGCATATGAAAATAAAGTCAACACCATTACTCATTCAAAAAATGCTAAGAGCGGGGCAAGGTGGCTCAAGCCTGTAATCCCAGCACTTAGGGAGGCTGAGACAGGAGAATCGCGAGTTCAAAGCCAGCCTCAGCAACGGCGAGTCGCTAAGCAACTCAGTGAGACCCTGTCTCTACATAAAACACAAAATAGGGCTGGGGATGTGGCTCAGTGGTCGAGTACCCCTGAGTTCAATCCCCAGTACCAAAAAAAAAAAACAAAAAATGCTAAGTAAATCCTAAATGAGATGCCATTTACTCCCACTAAAGTGACAAAAAAAAAAAAAAGGCTGGACATGGTGACATGTCCCTGTAGTTCCAACTAATTGGGAGGCTACACAGGAGATTCCCAAGTTCAAGATCAGTCAGTCCAGGCAGCACAGGAAGACCCTGTCTGAGTAACTACCATATGATCCAAGCATTTCATTTCCAAGTATGTCCATACAAAGACTCTGGACACAAATATTCACAGTAGCTTTATTTTTTTTTAATATTTTTTAGTTGTAGATGGACACAATACCTTTTATTTTATTTTATTTTATTTATTTATTTTTTTTTTTTTTTTTGGTACCAGGGATTGAACTCAGGGGCACTCGACCCCTGAGCCACATCCCCAGCCCTATTTTGTGTTTTTTATGTAGAGACAGGGTCTCACTGAGTTGCTTAGTGCCTCGCCATTGCTGAGGCTGGCTTTGAACTCGCGATTCTCCTGTCTCAGCCTCCCTAAGTGCTGGGATTACAAGCGTGA
>PVHX01034687.1:0-12105 GCA_004024805.1 Geosciurus inauris | reverse complement strand
AATATTTTATCCTATTATGAATAGTGCCACCATGAACATTTTTGTACGCATTTATTGGTGCACAGATGCATGCATTCACTCTGCTTTTATATTTAGGGATAGAATTGTTGGTTCACCGAGCACCTTTTCAACTTGAGTGAAAAATATTGCTACAGAGTTTTCAAGTAGTTAATGTTAATTCTTGTTGTCAGTGTTCTGCACCAGAAGGCCATGAGGTACAGGCCTGTCGTCAAGTCAGCTTAGGTTCCTTGCCTTATTGCCATAAAGGAGAATGTACACCATGGGGATTGTGGGTGTCTCAGAAAAAGGGGTTTAGAAAGAATCATGGGACCCAGGCGTCTGTTAGGTGCTTTGGGGAGGGCTCAAGGAAGCTGGGCTCTACCCATGCTTCGATGCCGCCAGGTACCAGGCTGGTTCTGTGGCTGAGGTTCTCAATCACTCTTACACATAAAGCGGGAGAAATGAGTGAGGCTGGACTGGAATCTGCAGAGAAGGGACATTCACTCGTTGAGGCCGACATGTGAGTTTCCTGGAGCTGTAGCTATGAGAGCCATAAACTGGGTGGCTTCGAACAGCCAAACTTTGTTTTCTCACAATTCTGGAAATCAGAAATCCAGGTGGTGTTAGGGCTGGCTCCTTTTTGGAGGCATCGAGGGAGGGTCTGCTCCATGCCTCTCTGGATCCTGGCAATGCTTGGCGTCCACAGTTTGTACACATGCCACTCCAGTCTCTGCCTCCATTGGCACAGGGATTCTGCATGTGTGTGTCTGTGTCACCAGTCCATTTCTAGTGAAGATGCCAGTCACTGGATCAGGGCCCGCACTAATGCTGCTTCTTACTTGATTAAATCTGTAAGACCCATTTTCCAAATAAGGCCCGATGAACAGGATCCAGGGATAGTGGCTTCAGTATCTCTTGGGGGAATGTAGGTCACCCATAACAGCCAAGATTCGGGGTGTTTGACCATTTTTGTGGCTTGAACAGCATTCTTCATCTTGTCTATGTTCAGATGTGGTTTTGGAGAGCGCTCATGTTTTCGTCGAGTGCAACAGGAAGACACTCCAGTAGGGCACCAGGCAGCTCTGGCTGTCGGGGTGGCTCTCTGCAACCTGGGCAGCTCCGAAGGACCAGGCATTTTGCTTTCAGTCCCTCTGGTCTGTGTCCTGATGCCTCGTGGTTGCTGTGTCTGCATTTCCTTGATGGCTGTGGATGGAGCACCTTTTCAGGCCCATGGCCTGTTTGGAGGTCCTCTTTGATCAAGCCTTTGATCCAGTCTGTTGCCCACTGCTTCATGAGATTGTCTGCCTTTTTAATTGACTGCTTCAGCTCTTTATATATTCTGAGCAAGACTTTGCCTGTCACGCCTGTTGCTAAGAAATTCTGCAAAACTATGTCTTGCCTTTCTGCTCTATTCACTGTTGGATAGAAAGTCCTAATTTTAGTGAAGTTTATCAACCTGTTCCTTAATGGTTAGTTTTTTTGTTCCTTTGTAACATAAAACTGGGTTTTATTTTTCAAATAGCCTGGTTACTAACAAAGACAAATAAAAAACGATAT
This sequence comes from Geosciurus inauris, assembly GCA_004024805.1. NCBI lineage: Eukaryota > Metazoa > Chordata > Mammalia > Rodentia > Sciuridae > Geosciurus > Geosciurus inauris. The sequence continues at coordinate 10,548 of PVHX01034687.1, read as the reverse complement.
GTGCTTGTAAAATAATGAGCTTCATTTTCAGCAATGATATTTCAACTGGACCCAGACAGTATGCTCATGCAGTGACAATCCTGGCTTTCTAATGTGCCATATAGAAAATACACAACAGAAAATCAATCCCTCTGTCTCTCTCTCTCTCCCTCTCTCTCACACACACACACACACACCCCACAATTCCTAAAGTGTTTTGAGCAATGATAGCATTGTGGGAATAACTGGGTTATTATTTTTTCCATATTTTTATTTGTGCATTATGCTTGCACATAATGATGGGATTCGTTGTTACTTATTCGTACACGCACACAGCATAATTTGGCTAATATTACTCCCCATCTCCCCCCTCCCTCCCCGCCTCTCACCCTTTGGTCCCTTTCCTCTGCTGCTCTCCCTTTAATTTCCATGAGGTCTGCCCTGCCTTTCTTTTCCTTTTTCTTCTCTAGCTTCCACATATGAGAGAAAACATACATTCCTTGTCCTTCTGAGTTTGACTTATTTTGCTTAACATAATGGACTTTGGTTGTATCCATTTTCCTGCAAATGACATAATTTCATTTTCTTTATGCCTAAATAAAGAAGTTCCATATTGTGTATATGTTAAATTTTCTTTATCCATCCTTCTGTTAATGGACACCTAGGCTGGTTCCATAGTTTGGCTATTGTGAATGATGCTGCTATAAACATGGTATGCATATATCACTATAGTATGACTTTAATTCTTTTGCATAAATACAAGGAATGGTATATTTAGGTCATATGGTGGTTCCGTGACTAGTCTTTTGAGGAACCTCCATCCTGATTTCCATAGTGGTTGTACTAATTTATAATTCCACCACCAATAACTGGGTTATCATTGAGGTTATTCATATGCAAGTGTGTCCAAAGTCTGTCTTATTGTTAAAGAAATGTGCTAGACATAATAATAGCTAATATTTTCAGTCCATGTCCTATCTCCTCAGCCTCCGCAGTCACTGGGATTAGAGGTGTGCACCTCCAGGCCCAGCCAGATAAATGCATCCTGAAGAACGTTAGAAATAGGTGAGTGTGGTAGACATTGTCATCCCATTTTCCCATATAGTTTAAGAGAGTGGGTCACTCACATTGGCACTGCCGTGGTTTCCTGGTTCATTCCACTTTCTTGCTTTGTCCACTGAGCTGCATGCTATACAATGTGGTGCTCCAGAGCTGAGCCACGTGGCTCACGGTAGGCCCTGAACAGATGCCCACTGAAGGGATGGACCAGGTCCCAAACTAGCCTTGCATCCCTGTTGCCTGGCAACCATCCAAGGCTCAGGCCCTTGGTCACTGCCTCTGCCTGGATGCCCTGACCTGCTCCCTGTGGCTTTCCTCTGCTCGAGGAGTCACGGCACACACTTTCTGCTTTGTGCAGTGTCAAGTTTTTCCTCACCCTGCTTTCTTCTTTGAGGAGCAGTGTTCCTTTCCCTTTCTCTTTTTCTTCTCCACTTTGGGTTTTCATTGAAATGTCTGTCCTCTGTTATAGGAGACTTGACTTCTCAGACTAGAGTGCGTTCCCCGGAGGTCTTCTCTTGAGGCGCCTGATGTTACTCGTGGCAGATTCCTTATCTTATTTGCACGAGTCTTTCTACCCCATCAGATTACAAGCTCCTCTCCAAGATCAGACCAAGGCCCAGACCAGAGGTCAACACACTAGGAGCTCAACAACATGTGTTGAATCAATGTAGGGACAGTCTGTGCCACAAGTTTATCTAACACAGTATTGGACTCCCTCCTGTTCACATGGACAAGCGGGACGAGAGCACTCCCTCAGTGGCCTGTTCTTACTTTCACCCACACCCAGGTGTTGTGCAGCAGCAGGGGCAGGCTGATCCAGCACACCGTCCACTCCGACCTCATCTCATGCATCTGCTCTGGCCCTCCCTGCTCTTGACCTTTTTCCTGCAGGGCGCTGCTGCCTTGGGAATGCCCTTTCCTTGGATAGCCTCATGGCTTGCATGCCTCCCCAAGTCTTTGCTCAAGTAAATTTTAATGAAGACTTTCAATGCCACATTTTAAAATTCCGGCCCAGACATTTCTGTGAACCTTCCTTGCTTTATTTTTTTCAAACCACTCCTAGCTTTTGACATAAGTGCTTGTGAATGTCTAGCCCTTGGAGAGAACATGAGCTCCATGAGGACAGTTGTTTTGTTTTGCTCTGCTTTCTTTTGTATCCCTAGTGCTTCAAACAGTGCCTGCCACATGGTCGCCACCCAGTGAAGATCCGTTGAATAAGTGAGGAAGGCAGGCAGGAAGGCGAGAGTAGGCAGGTAGTAACACCCATGCTGTCCATGTGTCACTGAGCTGGTGAGGAACTCAGGGTCCAGTGGAGGGTTTATAGCACATACTCAGGGGCTCTTATGTGACACAGTCAAGATCAGGGAAACAAGATTGCACTCTGAGATTTAAACCTAAAATCAATACATAATGGGTCTTAACAACTGGGAAAGAGGAGGTGGCTTCCAGGCTGTAAGCTACTTCAGCAATCTGGCCAAATGGATAAACATATCTAATGATGTTAGTCAAAGGGATTTTTGATCTGTTCGTGAAAGAGAGAGAGGAAATCTTGGAGGCAACTTTTGGTAGTATTAGTGCAGTCTTGTCAGAGGAAAGAGATGTTGTCAACCAGCTTGGAGAACTCTGGTCCTGATGGCAAGGGTGTCCCTTGTGGAGATGGTCGAGGTGAGTAGTGTAGGTGGACTCTGGTAAGGCCGTCTCCACAGTACTTTAGCTGCATCAGTTTATCTCACGTGATGCTCCTACAAATCCAGTGCCTTGTGATTCCACTGAACCTTCAGATAAAATAGATTTGGCCACATTTGTATATTGGGCTCTAGAAAGAATGGACTAATTGGAAGAACTTTTTAAAGTTCCTATGCCAGTCATTTATCACTTCATGTTAATAAATTGACATTGTATTTTTATAACAAGTCTCATGAGGCTTAGTAATATGGCTTCACATCTGAGAGAAGGAACTGATCTTGCTGTGCTGGAACGTCAAATTTCTGAGTCTCTGAGATTGAGAGAGCCCTACAGAGGTCAAGTTCACAAAGAGAACGAACTCCACTTGGTAAGGCCTCTTGAGGCTTCTGGCTTAGTCCGTGGTGGATGACCTGCTCCTACCTCAAGGAGCCTGTGGCTGTGTTTCTAAGTTCCTTTGTGTGAGGCATCTGGTTTTTAACCCTATTCTCGTCAGATTCCCTTGCTTGTGAGCTGGTGCCCATTTAAGTTTTAGGCCTTTTGGTCTTAGGTATCATCTGGCTTAGGGCACTTACTGTAGACTGACTTTTTTTTTTTTTGGTACTGAGGATTGATTCCCAAAAGTGCTCTATATCTGAGCTACCTCTCCAGTCTTTTCAAATTCTGTTTTCACTCAGGGTCTTGCTAAGTTGCCCAGGCTGGCCTCAAACCTGTGATCCTCCTGCCTCAGCCTCCCAAGTTACTGGTATTCCAGGCATGGCCACCATGCCTGATCTGATTTACCTTTAATAACTAGGGGAATATAAAACATTCAGGCCTTAGGTCAACTACTTTCCCCAAACCCAGTGACCCCATTTAGTACTTTTAATGTGTCTTTTGATAATTTCATGTTCAGATTCCTCATGACTTTATCAGAGGCATAGCCACCAAAGGTCATCTGTTAGGTGTAGTAACTGAGAACTGTGGTCCAGCTGCTGTTTTTACCTAGCAATGTCCATTAGAATTGTGGTTTCTTATTCCATTTCTTTTACCCCCTCCTTAACCAGCTCCTTACAGGGGCTGTCCTCATACTTCACAGCAGCAGATTCTTTTTTCCCTTCGGTCTATTTCCACATAACGAGCTATGGTTGGGACATCTTGCTTAATGGCCAGGATAAGGAGAGGGTAGGAGATAGTCTAGTGCTATGGTCTTGGGCAGTAAGCACTGGGAGATGGACCCAGGCTGCACTGTGGAGGAGGCAAAGGTGCGATCAGCTTAATGGAGGCACTCAGCATCCAATGACTGTCATTACCACTTGGGGATTTCCTAACACTTGACTCAGTCTGAAAAGTGGTTTGGTAAGAAGACTGATGCTGCTGCCATGTCTGGACATAGTTCTTAAGGTATAAGGAAGGTTAAGTTCTGTTAAGTTTTTCTTTAGAATGCAGACTGTGTCATGCAGAATGTGTTGAGCTGCAAGTAACACTATGCCCAAGTTATACTGGCTTAAATAATAATGCATTAAACCCATTTCACAATAGGAAGTCATTGCAGCAGTTCAACAAGGGAGAAATGGAATTTGGTGCCTCAAGGATTATTTCTGGCTTTTAATTCATTTGGAAAAAGGGTTGCCACAGCTCCAATCACTGAGACTTACATCCCAACCAGAAAGGCAAGAAAACAAAAAGACCTTCTCTTCCTGAAGCTCTTTTGTTTGTTTTCTGCACAGGAAAGAGCCCAGGAGGCTTCTCCTTGTGTCCCATTTGGTAGCATTTGTTATATGCCCGCCCCTAGGAATTGCCAGGGCAGTTTAGGTCATCTTGAAGCTGAGCAGGCATCCACTGGTGTCTATGAAGTGAGGAGAGGTCTGTCCCCTGCCTCAATAACACAGAGGTTACCAGCTGTCTGAGAGGGAGTGATAGTGTCTTCCACAAGAGTATTTTGATGGACTGTATGAGCAAATTAAAAATATACCTTAAATTTGCAGGGCTGTCAAAGAAGTCCTCGCTGGGGGAGAGGTGGGAGTGGGTAGGCTCAAGGCAGCTGGTTGCTGCCTCTCATTCCCTATTGTATTTCTGAGGCACAGGCTGACAACTTCCAGAACAGCCCAGAGGCCGTCCAAGTTGGCACCCCACACAAGTGCAATGCCTAGAGGGTGTCAGCCACAATCATTTCTTCAGGGTTAAACTGGAGCTTTGAGTGACTAGCGGAATTTGACAGAAGGGAGGAGCAATCATGTTTTCTGTAAGAACATCAAATACCACAGTTATCAGAGAAGTCGGGGAAAGCAACAATTACACAGGCATGAAGGAGACTCTTCCAGAGTGGCTGCAATCAGACCTCTCAGGGGGAGTTAGGTGGGCTTCAGAGCCACAGTGAAGCCAGAGATGATAGAGGGTGAAGGCACAGCCAACTTGCCGAGGCTGGCTCAGTGTCCATTCTGTGGAAGTGCTTGGCTATGTCACCTTTAAAACACAGGTGCTGGTGAAGACAGTAAGGGCCCTTTTTTCTGGAGCCATTTCTAAAGGAGCTAAGTAAAAGCAATTAACGGAGACACGTTGTTTGGGAAATCAGTGTGCTATCAGATGGGAGGAGTCACATCTGCCACGCTGGTGCAGAGAGCACTGGCTTGCCACACAGCACAGTGCCCTCATTATCTCATTTAATTCTTACCCTACTGGCTGAAGCAGGTGCCTTTATCATCTCCATTTGCCAGATCAAGAGGACTGTGGCTTAGAAGGCTTAGGCAGTAAGTGGAAAGGTCAGGAGGGAACTCAGGCTGTCTCAATCCAAAATCTGCCTGTACTCCATGCCGTCAGCTGAAATTAAAAATTCCACAGTGATACGAGAAAATTAGAGCTCTGGGTAAACTGAAGATGAGGGTTTGTCTGTTCCCCAGAGGTAAGATGATGAGTTAGGAATGCACACTGTGGACTCTTGCTATTCTAAGTGACAGATTCCCACCCTGAGTCGTCTAAGGTCAGCTGAATAGTGTACCCAAGACATCCCCAGGTGCCAGGACTCAGGCATATTGCCTTCTATGGTAAAGGGGCTTCGCGTGTGTGAGTACATTGAGGACCTTGAGATGGAGACATTATCCTGGGTTTTCTAGGGTAGCCCAATGTAATCACAGGGTCCTCACTAGAGAGAAAGGAAGACTTGACCACAGCAGCAGGAGGTTGGAGAGATGTGAGGAGTGGTCAGGAGCCAAGGACTACAGGTGGCCGCAAGAGCTGGAAAAGGCCAGGAAATGAATTCTCCCCTAGAGCCTCCAGAAGGAGTGCAGCCCTGATTCTAGATATCTTACCTTAAGAACTGTAACAGAAAGAAATTCGTATTATTTTCAAGTCTCTAAATTTGTGGTAATTTGTTAACTGCAGCAACAGGAAACTGATACAACTCCTATACCTAAAGTGTCCAGGGCAGGCCTGCTTCAGGTAGGGCTGGGTCCAGGTGCTTTAGTAGAGTGACCTTGAAGCATTGTCTTTCAGACCTCAGCTCTACATTCTTCCACAAGGGCAGTGTTAACAGGTGGGCTCTTCCTGAGTGGTGACCGAGCTGGCGGTCAGGAGCCAGTCTTGCACCTGACCCCTCCAGCCATCCTGCTAAAGCAAAGCGTACCCTGTCTTAAAAGCTTCATTCATCCCAGGTCTGCCCTGTTAGGTGTGGCTTGTACCCAGGGCCCTGATCCATCATGGTGAATCTGACTGGCCAGGCCTGGCCACTGATTGTGCCTCCGGGTGGGAGGGAAGATCAGCCTGCTGGATGTGAGGGACTCTGGAAGAGGATTGCTTCCCAGAGAAGAGCCCCGTGGGGTGGGCTTCCCAGAGAAGAGCCCCGTAGGGTAGGCAGAACATCCTGCTGTGGCAGGATGTGAAGCCGATGCTCTAGGACACAGACCCTCGCTGGCTCCGAGTCAGACAGACGGAGGCCTCTCTGACCACCAGACAGAGAAACGAAACCGCAATGTGTGAGTCCAGGTTTTGTTGAGATCTGATGGAGAAGGACAGGTGTCAAAGGGATAGGAAGGTAAGGAGCAAGGCCCACGTGATTGCTGGATGGGAGAAGGAGCAGGGCTATGGCAGCCATCCCTTTGGCTATGTGCCAGCAGATGATAGCCCCTGGCCCTTGATTCCTGCCTGGTGGCCTGCCCATGAGAAGGATTCTGCAGGGGCAGTGTCCTACCCCGCTCTGCGCCTGCCCTTGGGGTCTCTGAGTATCCCTGAAGCCCCATGTGGAGCCCTGGCCTCCAGCGCCTTTAGGTTGGGCTGATGTTGGACGCTGCTCACCGTCTAGGCTGTGGCCCTTCATTGTTGGTGTTTGCCCCCAAAATGAGCGAGGACATGGTGATATCAGCAGCCAGTACCTTTAGAGCTCAGATTTACCTCCATGTGGTCCACAGAAATGGCCTGTGGCATGTTTTATTCTTGCCCCCAGTTAGAGTGCCTCTTTTTTGGTGTTTTTAACAGGACAGGATGGACACTTGAGCTCCCCATTCTAAAACCAAATCAAGATTTCCTGATCCTTTAAAAACACATCAGGTCACATCAGCCTTTGTTCAGAGCTATCTGAGACTTAGCCCTGTGAGAGTCAAGGTCAGGCCTTAAGAGGCTTACGTGACCCTACCCCAGCACCCTTGTTAGCTCTGTGCCTTCAGTTTCTACTGCAACCCTTGCTCACCCACCATGGCGGGCCTGGCCTCCTGGCTCACTTTATTGTCTGTCCGGCCTGTTCCTCACTATTGGGTAGGCTTTGCAAGGTCAGGAGTCCTCTGTTCTGCTTACTGCCACAGTCTGTGTCTGAAGCAGCACCTGCACCATAGCAGGTGCTCAGTGAGCGTGCACTGAACTGCTTTGGACGATTGGCTCCACACTTGTGCACACGTTCTTTTCACCCACATCTACCAAGTGTGCACAAAGCGGCAGTCAAGGGCTAGGTGTGGCGGTCAGCGGAACAGGCTCAGTGACTAGGGAGACAGCAGCAGGCACGTGGGCAGTGCAGTCCCAGGCAGTAAGTCCTAAGAGGTGGCATAAGCCGAGTGTGTTGGGGACATGGGGAAGGAGGGGCACACAAGGACTGAGATTCCTTCCTGCTTCAGTGCATGCGCTCCTACAGGGGGCCCAGCACATAATTGCTACTTCATTGTTTATTTCCCCTTGGATCTTTCTCTAGGTGTATATGCCACTTTTTAAGCCAAAGTGCTCTAAATCCAATAGGTTTTCCTGCTCCCATGTGGAGTTCTAACTCCTGGGCTGTTTAATCCCCCAATTCTGATGACTGCTACTGGGAAATTACAGTTTCCTCTCCTTGCCGAGGGGAGATGGAAGCCAGAGAGGGTTTCAGTCTCTTGACAATAAGTGAAAGGTGCCGAGGGCTGGGCTTGGTGCTTCCAAGCCCACAGCTACAGGGGCTCATGCTGCCTGGTGGTGAGTCTGTGCTTTCTACTCAAGTTGGCCTGTTCTGCTCTGTGCCAGGCTCGCCCCAGGGGTCTTGGGATGATGACTTTATTCCTGTTTTTCCAGCCTCAATTTAAGCCTTGATTCCTTAGAGTGGAGGTGGTGCCTGGCCACCCTGTCTACACCTGCTGCCTCTCAGGTCATCCTTACTCTCCTTATATCTCCAGCAATCTTCCTGTGCCCCTCATTTGAAGCTAAATTCTATATGGGTTGTTTCTGTTTTATTTGCTGTTGTGTTCCCGACACACAGAGTAGGTGCTCAATAAATATTTAGTGAATAAACACTTGGCAACTAGGGGGGCACTTGAGCTACAGCATCATGGGATCTTGGAATGCCTAGAATTAGAAGGAGATGGTACTGGCTGTTGACTGTAGTGGTTGGTTTGCTGCTGACAAGTGGGTGCCCGTGAAAGCAAGCAACTCAGGTCAAGCTACCAGCCAGAAGGACATGCCACCCATGGCTCTTGCTGGGAACCATAAGCTTGTGGGTCACTCCTGAGCTGGGTGGCGATGAGGACAGACTCTGGGAGAGCCTCCTGGAGCCAGAGCTGGTTCTGGCAGAGGCCCCCTGTGGTGCCCTCTAGAGGCAGTGCTGTGACATACACACAGGTCTCCCCAGCTTCCTGCAGTTTCTTGAGTTTGTGGGACAACTTTTCCACTTGTACCTTCCAGCTCCTCTGGAAGGTTGTTACAAATTCCAGTGGACCATGATGACAAACACCCAAACTACTACCAATCCCAGAAATGACTAGTGTTTGATAGTGTTGTTAGAGCCAACAGCATATTTTTGAAGACTAAATAATCATGTCTATCTTTTAGTTCTAGGGCCTTCCAGAAATGACACATTTTCTTATGTGTGTTGTTTTCAGGAGCTCCTCAATGATTTTAGCCCTATGTTCCTTTATGTAATTTGCTTTTTTATTGATGAATAACCTTCACCAAGTAAATGCATAAATTTTCAGTGTACAACTCAATGATTTGGGGGTTTGTTTTGCTGATTAATTTCACCTGTCCTTATGCCTCATATAAATATCATCATTCATAATTTTGCATGTGTTTGTGTACCTGGATTTTTTAGTTGGTATTTTGCCTATGATATGCAGTAGCTTATGCTTTTTCATTGCTGTACGTATTAGGTTACAATTTTAGATAATAGTCTGAGCACATTGGAATTTATTCATCCTACACTTAGGACATTCAGCTTATTCCCAGTTTTTGTTATAATATCACTGTGAACATTTTCATACATGTATTTTTTAGACTAAGCATTCATTTCAGCTGTGTGTATAACCAGGAATGGAATTGCTAACCTATTTTAGATTTAATAAATATGACCACAGATTTTCCCCAAGTGGTTGAATCAGTTTACACTCCCAGCTGCAGTGGCTGGGTCCTGGCTCCTCTGCGCTGCCCTCAATACTTGCTACATTTAGCCATTTTATTACCTGGCCATGCTTGTGCTTTGCGTTTCCCTGATGACGGATGATTTGGGTGCATTTTCTTATTATATCTCACTGTTTTCTGAACAACCACATCCTGCCTGTCCAGAGCATGTGTTCCCCCAGAGCTGATAGAATGCCTTGAATTCCTTGCCCCCTTTCATGAATCTCTCCAAGGCCCCTGTGGAATGCAGTCACCACCATCCATGGAAGAATGGAGACTAGACACCTTCAATCTCCCTGTCCCTGCTGTGCACAAGAGGTCACAAAGTCCCAGGGCCTTATTTCAGAATTGTCTCCTGAATGTGCTTGCTTCTCTTCATTCTTATCGTGACTGCCCCAGCTCAAGTTTATCATCTCTTGTTCGTTGGCAGGGAAGTGTCCTCCTCATTTCCTCTAGTGGGAATGGTCCTCTGTATCTGAGTCCTCTGATTCAGTTTGTAGCGCTCTGGAAACAAAAAGGATAACAAAATAATATATATATACTAACATATTATGTGTTTCATGTATTTTGGGATTTTCAAATGTCCATTACTTGCAATGTGTGAAGTAGGTACTTGTCGTTTTCCTGCCCAGGCCCTGGGGGCCTGAGCTTTAGAGAGACTAAGGTATGGGAGCAAGTGCCCCACATGGTGGAGCTGGGGTTCAAGACCGGAGTCTGTCTTCAGAGCAGCTGCTAAATCACTCTATCATCTTTGCCAGTGGTACTGAACTGACAGTTACAAGCTCATATTTATTTATTTATTATTATTATTTTTTTAAAATTTTTATTCTTGTTTTATTTAGGCTTACATGTTGACAGTGTAAATTGACTCATTGTACATAGATAGAGGATAACATATCAATTCTCTAGTTGTAAGTTGTATAGAATCACATCATATATGCAGTCATACATAAAGTTAGGGTTATTATGACCATCATATTCCATCACCCTTGCTGTCCCCATGCCCCC
>PVHX01034686.1:0-12123 GCA_004024805.1 Geosciurus inauris | reverse complement strand
TTAAAAAAAAAAAAAAACAACCAAGACTGAGTAATTTTTAAAGAAGAGAGGTTTATTTTTCTATTTTTCCTGCCGGTTTGGGAGGATAGTAGTCCAAAAAGCATGGCACCAGCTCTGAGGAGGGCTCTCCACGGGCTGTGTCAGAAACAAAGAGTGCAAGAAAGAGGCTGAGTGGAAGCCCAAGGCAGTGGTGACTCAGGTTAACATGAACTTGGAGCATAACATTATGGAAGAATCCCTCTCTTCATGTCTTCCCAATCCTATTCAACTCTCCTACCCAAAACACACAGGTGCGCGCACACACGCACACACGCGCACACACACACACACATCCTCCATAAGAAGCTTTTATAGATCAGAAGAGGAATCACTGCTGCAGAGGGTAATGATGGCCCCAGACCATGTGAGAATATTTTCAAAAATGACAAGAAGGGGGAAGTGTAACAAACAAACAAATAATGACACCCATCTAAGAACTGGCCACAGTCTCTACTTCCTCTCTACTATGATTTGGACTAAAGATTGGACACGATAACTGAGTTAGCTGTCCCCTAACTTATTCTTGAATATCAGGTGAGGCAATGTCAGAGAAATGGAGATGTTTCTTCTCACAATATCTGCTAATCAAGATAGGTGGGAACCTTACGCAATTAGTTTGAACATTCAAAGAGGATGTCATTTCTTGGAACTCCATGCTGGGAGTCACACTAATTAGTGTAGCAGTGGATTAGCAGTGCTTATTTTAATAGTAGGTCTGGCTGGAAAGGGCTAGAAGTGAGTTCAAGAAAGCAACATTTTCTGTCAATGAAGAATTTGAAGTTTCTACAGGTAGCCCAAGAGAAAGAAGTGAAAAAATGAGGTGTGAATGAGACATGAATGGGGAATAGGGTGTGAAGAAAGAATCCATAAAGATGACAAGGAACTGAGCAAGAGAGAGTCAGTGACAAGTTCCAGGCTATGGTCAAAGATCTTTTAAGGATGCCGAATATTCAGTTTTTAGATGTTTACTGAAGCTTAATTTCCCTCTCTCATCCCCTGCCTTCCACTGTTAATTTTAAATCTTCAGTGAATATGTATCATATTGAGATGCCTTCTGTCCATGGTATTTTGAAAAAATAATGAGAAAGAGGCTGCGTTTTGCTTTGGGAATGATGTACAAGGGAAAGGGGGAAAAGAAAAAGAAAAACAGTCTAAAGAGACTAGATGAGAGAAATCACAAGAATTCAGTATGAATCAGAAATAACAGAAAAATATGAACTCTAAGGATCCTAGAAGACATCATCCAGTGAAGTCAGCTTTCCTTCTGTATACATGATAGAAACATATACCACTGACAGTTTTGAGAGCTTGGGAACATTCAGGTAGCTGACATTTGAAATGTGTCAGTGAAGTAGTTTTCTCTCTTTCTTTCTTTGAGTAACAAGCATGAGTTTTTTAGAAGGGATATGAAAAGGGGAAAGGAGACTCTCTGAAGGGAGAGAGTGGGTCCTCTCAGAGAGAAGTAGTAGGTAGGTTTCTTTATACATACACACACACACACACACACACACACACACACACATACACACATATACATATATATATTTTAGTTGTAGGCAGACACAATACCTTTATTTTTATTTTTATATGATGCTGAGGATCAAACCCAGTGCCTCACCCACGCTAGGTGAGCGCTCTACCGCTGAGCCATAACCCCAGCCCATAAGTAGGTTTCTTATGCCATAAATTTACCTGTTCCCTAAAGGCTTCATTCTATGGGCTTGGAGAAACCTCACTTCAGTATCATATCATAATTTAGTCTCTCTCCAGCCAGGAGATTGCATGTGATTTCTGGAGATGGGGTAAGATTTGCATAGTGCCACTGTGACCACTATCCCTGCTGCAGTTAATGAGACCTTGGTCTTTAATCCACACAGATTGCTGCTGCACCTTCCCCTCCTTCCTTTTCAGAGATGCAAGTAAAAGCATCAAATTCTTTCAATTTCCCCCCAGTGCTTCCTCTTTCCACCCCAGCAAATCAGAAGGAGAGGTAACTCTTCTGACTGATTTTTACCTTATCTTTTTTCAACATTTGAAATTTTATCTTTTGCTTTTGGTTCTTTTGGATGTGACAGTTCTTTGCAGTGGAAACATATTCTTACATCTAGTCTGGATAGGAGACAACAAATATATAAGAAAATACATGGTACAGTCAGGTGCAGTGGCCCACGCCTATAATCCCAGCTGCTAGAGAGGCTGAGACAGGAGGATCACAAGTTCAAAGCCAGCCTCAGCAATGGCAAGGTGCTAAGCAACTCAGTGAGACCCTGTCTCTAAATAAAACACAAAATAGGGTTGGGATTGTGACTCAGTGATTGAGTGCCCCTGAATTCAATCTCCAGTACCTCCTCCCCCCCAAAAAAAGAAAACAAAATACATGCTACAAACTAATACCTATAAATATTGTTCAGTTACATTTATAGTCTACATAAAATAACCACTCTGTCAAGTAATTAAACTATATGTTCTGCCACTGCTAATTTCTACTTTGATCTAACATCAATTACCTAAATACTAAAAGTGTTTAGTGCTCCATGTCATAGGTCAGCAATCTTATCTCTCATTTATTGAATGAATGATTTTTGAAAGAAAAAAAACATAAATTGTTTATGAAGAAAGGGGCAGTTAAGACTGGTATAAACATTAAATGTTGTATATTGAAAACAGCAATTAGGCTTTTTTGAATTTAGTAATGAAGATCTGGACTGGGCAGTAATGAGAGATGTCATGGAAACCAAATATAGGAAAATGGGGGAAAGCAATAAGAGCCTTGACATATTAATTATACATATGAATTTGATATAATTAGCTGATATGATCATAAAATTGATTTCATTATATATGTTAACTTCAAGTTTTTGAACAAAAGATTTATATAAAAATCCTAATTGATATGGTTTTTTTAATGCAAAGATCAGATCAGTGTTTCTCAAGTGGGAGTGATTTTCTCTCTTGCAAGATTTTTCTCTCTTTCTCTCTTGATTTTTCTCTCCTGCAACTCCAAGAACAATCAATGACAATCAATTGACAATCAATGCCAGGGGACACTTCTTGGCTTTCTTAACTGGGAGGGAGGTTGCTAGAGGTACCTAGCGGGTAGAGGCCAGAGACACTGCTAAAGATCCTGCAATGCACAGGACAATCCCCAATGAAAAGAATCATCCTTCCCAAAATGTCAATATTTTCAAGGCCAGATTAAAGAAAAGAAGTAATAATGGTTAATTTTAACCAGAAGATACATAAACTAGACTAGAGGTCTTCAACTAGTTCCTTCTTTGGCATGACCAACTCTTCTTTCTTCAAGTTACCTACACAATTAAGTTAAAATTCTGTTACATTCTTTTAGATATATCTCAAAATTTATAGACGTGTTCCCATCTATCAACATGAATGAATCTCAGAAAGATATTTGGGACCAAAAAAAAAAGTCAAATAAACATATATCCAGTATGATACCATTTACATAAAGTTTGAAAACCAAAAAATAAGCAATATTTTGAAGAATATCCATAATTACATGAGGAAAATGAAGGAATGATAACATTGAATTCAGGTTAGTACTTTTATGTCTGCAGAGAAATGAGTTTTGAGAAAAGAATGAGGGGTCCCTTAACATATTAAATTCTATGTGTTAGATTAGCTGGTGGGTTCTTGAGGGTTATCATTATTGTACCTTATAACTTACAAATTTTTCATATATTCTTTTGAGGATATCAAAAATCACCTAAAAAAACAATATTTAAGTTAGTATAGTCACTGAAAATTTTTCCTTTAAGTTCTATCACCACCTGCAGGTTGAAAGTAGGAACTGCATAAAACTTTTTTCAAAGCCCAAATTCATGAAAATCAAAATAAAAGAACTATGTAAGGCACTGGGGATATGAAGAAGTACAAAAGGCATGGTTTCTGCTATAGCCATGATCACAGGCTATCCGTGAATAAAGAACATAAAAATATAACAAAATAAAAATAAACAACATAGCACAAAATATTATATTGTAAGAACCACCTGATCAGTGTCCTACTAAATATCAACAGAAACAAATGGTATTCTATGCATCATAACAACATTGTTTATGTTAATAAAAATCCAAGTCCCTTGTTTAATTTATCCTGTTATTACCTAACATTAAGCCTTTCTTTCTTCATACCTGCTTTCTTGGTCCCTAACTTTTTCTTTTCTTTCTGGTCTGTGCTAAACATTGCTACTAGATTGAAGTCTTAACCATTTCATTACATCATTGCCTTCTTTCCAAAATCTTTAGTGCTTTCACACTGCCTGCAAAACAAAGTCCAAACTCTCTGGATCAGTAGTTAAGGCTTTCTATAGTTTGGCTCTAACTTCTTAATCAATCTTGTCTCTCCTACATCCCCATCCTTCATTCCACACGAATGCTCTTCTTCAGCTACTCTGTTTACTGTGTTGTCTAGTGCTCATTGTTGATGTGTTATCTGAGTTTGTGGAGTGTCTTGTTTCCTTGATCTTCAATCTGTCTTTTATATCCTGCATCTTTAACGTGTTAAATTGTTCTAAATGTGGACAATTAAAATTCGGTTTCAATGTATATCTCTTAGTAGCTAATCATCTATTTCCTAGTGACATTCCCACAGATTGCTGATCCTAATTTCATCCTATATAGAAATTTTGGAGCTATCATAATTTCTGAGACACTATATCCCCATTTTATTCTGAATTACTAAAGCACTTCCTGCCTATATCATTTATTTGACATAGTCACGCACAACTGATCCAAATTGATTCATTGCCATAAGGTTTGCTTTTTAGATTAAACATTAAACTTTTGGTAGTGATAATTTTGTAGTTTCTAAGATTTTTCTTTCCTTTTTCCCCTATAAATTTCAGTAATGCCCATATTTGAATTTTAGGATCCTTTCCCCTTGTTTTTGTGGTACTGGGAATGGAAACCAGGGCCTTGCACACGGTAGGCAAGCACTCTACAACTGAGCTACATCCCCAGCCTTTTAAAAAATTTTTGTTTGAAATAGGCCTTGCTATATTGCACGGGCTGGTCTTCTACTTGAGATCCTCCTGCCTCAGCCTCCTGAGTAGCTGGACTGTAGGCGTATAACACCATGCCTGCCTAAGGATTTGTTTTTAATTTAAGAAATTTTCAAATTCTTCTGACCACCTAAAAGTATAATATTGATATTTTGGGGGTCCATAAATTTAGAAAACTTAGTGATAATAGTTTCTACATACATTTAAAAACTATATTATATAGCTGGAAACTTAATGGGGAGGGGGATGAGGACTCTGACCTCAGTTTCCCTTATCTGTCAAAGTTCCCCTGCCTGCCAAGAGTAAGCCTGCCAAAAGTATCTGACAAACTCTTCCCATGATGTGGCCCTGCTAAACCTATAAAACTCAGACTCTTGTTGTAGCCAGTCACCATTTTCCTCATGAAAATGTGCCCTTCTGCTGATCCCTTGAGGACTGTCTCCATTTCTTTCTCTTTTTGTATTCTCTTTCATAACATATATAACAAAATGATGATGATAGTCATGTTTTGGGGCTTTTCCATATGTTAATACTTTTTTATGCCTTTTCTCTTTCTCTCTTTCTCTTTGTCTCTCTCTTTCTTTCTTTCTTTCTGCTTTGCCATATGTTAATACTTTTTTATGTTCTCTCTTCCTCCCTCCCTCCTTTCCTTCCTTCTACTGAGGACTCAATCCAGGGGCATTTAACCCACTGAGCCACATCCCCAGCCCTTTTTATATTTTATTTTGAGAGGGTCTAAGTTGCATACAGCCTAAGTTGCTGAGGCTGGCCTCAAACTTGCAATCCTCCTGACTTAGCCTCCCAAGCCACTGGAATTGGAGATATGTGCTACTACACCTGGCTGGCTGCCTTTTCTGTCTGAACAATAATAAATTCCTCCAAGGAATCAGGTAGACCTCATCTTAAATCTAGTTTATACTACATGGTCCTATCAGAGCTTTATTTTACCTCTTATTTGTAAAATGGGTCCTATGCAAAACCAACCTTTCCAGGGATGTTGGGAGAATTAAGAAAATCACAGTAGATGAATTAAGAAAATCAATGCCTGGTATAAAATAAACACGGAGGAAAAAAGTGTTTATCCCTTTGAAGTAGGTGATATTATTCCCTTTCCCTCATTTCATAGATGGGGCAATTGAGGCTTTAAGAGGCTAAGTACCTTGGCCAAGATCTCAGAGTGATGAAACTAGGATACAGCATTCTAGACTACAATAAACAACTTGTCAATTGGTTGCTTTCTGCCCTGAGCTCTCATAGCACTTTTCCTTACAACACAAAATTTACTTACATTACAATCCATCATTTCCCTATCCTTCAATAAAACTTGAGCTCTTCAAGGGCCAGTTTTTTTTTTTTTTTAAACCTCTGTATTTAGCAATACCAGAAAAAAAGAAATGTTTTTAAAGTATGATAAATGAATTGCATCAATGATCATTATGGCCCTGGTGATTGAACTCGGATGCAGTAACAAATTGCAGCGGCTTGGAAGAGCTTTATTTGAATTGTGTTCTGAGATGTAGTTATACTAATTGGTTTTGTAAACAAGTTTTGTAGGTCACTCAGAACAACTTATTGTTGGAACCCAGAAGCCCATTCTTGCCCTTATCTTGCATTAAAAAAGTTATCTCATAATATAAACTGTCTAAAAATAGAATGCTTTTGCACTCAACTTGTTTTTAACTTAAGTTCTCCTCCTTTTATAGAATTTGTTTTAAAGAGATAACCTGTCAATTTGTTAATCTTAATAGAGCTTAATAGAGCTGTTAACAGAAGAGTATAAATAAAAGGAATTCAAAGGCTACAGGTTACGAGAAAGTTTCCAGAGACTAAGCTCTGATTAAAGACATCTGTTTCTTCTCAGGAAAAAGGACGTGATTCTAAAATCGTATTCATTACTAACAATATTTATGATTCGCTAACCGACTAGGTATATATGAGGCGTTGCAAATTAATTCCCGAGAATTTATCTCCTCACGTTAAAATTAAGGGGCTACATGAGATCGTAAGAGCTGTTTTGTTTTCCTTCCCTTCGCAACCATGTTGTGGGTGGGAAAGACAGGAGTTGAGATCTCATTCTTTTCTCCTCTTTCGGGCATAACCTGGAGCTGACACGCCCACAGAAAACCAGCCCCGTCCCCCGCTCATTCTCCCGCCGCCTAAGGGGCCAATCCATTTCCGTAGGAGCCTCCATCCGGGAAGCGCACAGACTGCCGGGATTTGTAGTCTCTGACCCTAAAGCGGAAGGGCATTTATAACCCGGAACCGAGTTTGCATTCTGGGCTATGTAGTCTCTGGTTATTCGTTTGTGTAATCGGTTCGTGGCTAAAAGGCCAGAGGACAGCCTAGACGCTGGCGGGTCACGTGACTCGAGTCTAGCGCTCCCAGAGATCGCATTGCGGCTCCCGCCCCGGCGAGTTCTCGCCCCCGCGCGGCCGTTTCCGAGGAGACAGCGCCTGTCTAGCCGCGCGTTGCCCCCTCTGCAGTCCCCCCGCCCCGCTTCTCCCACCACAATGAGGTCCTAAGATGGCGGTGGCTGCGGCGGTTGGCGCCGAGTACCTAAGGTAGAAAGGCGGCCATTGGGCTCTAGGCAGTCAGGGAACTTGTGGACCTCCCTGCTGCGGTCTCTAAGGGAGAAACGCTGCCAGTGACGGGTCTTGGGGGCTGACCGCCACTTCGCCTTTGGCAGGAGCGGCTTCTTGGTTTACAGGTAAAGCCTCCGCGTTCCCGGTTCCTGGCAACCGAGGATAGCGCGCCACCAGGGCGGGAGAGCAACGGCTCTGGGACGCTTGACCCTGTTGGGCCTGCCCTGGGGCCCACGCCTCCTCTGTATCTTCTGGGACTTTTCGCTGCCTCCCTTTGGTCTCCTGGGCGGACAGTCCCCCCCTACCCCGGGACTTTCGGACGCAGTCTCCGGGGTGAACACTTAGAGATGCGTTGGCGACTGCAGACTCCCGGTCTCTCTTTTAGTGGACTTGGAAAGGATGTCGCCCTGCTTTTGGGGTGCACCGGGAATGCTCCTTATGGGTGGAGAAAGAAGAGTGAGGGCTGTCGTTTGGGTGCTAGAGTCGAGCTCTCAAAAGAAAGGCCTTGGTGGCCGGAGGCCCCTTGATCGCGCTTCCTCCTACCCCACCCTCCCAAATTCCATTCTGTGGGGCAGTGGATGTCCAGAATCTTGGGTAGAGAAGGGCAGATGAGGAGCGTCGTGACTCTTCAAGGGCTGGGTTGGCCTGTGAGCAGCCGGATTTTTGCTGTCTAGTATTCTTAAAGTAACACAGCCAGGGTCAGCATTCCTGACTTTGGACCAGAGGTAGTTTATTACTTACGAAGAAAATGTTGATTTAATAGCTCTCTCACTGTCACATCCCTCCCATCGCCCCTCTTCTCCATCCCTTTCTGCAGATCTAGTTAGGGCCAAGAATTTGGGGAAATGAAATGCTGAGTGGGATTTGGGAAACGTTGCTTACTTTGCAGAAACTGGCGTTTGGGGATTAGGTATTTGGCCCCATTTGCGGGCGGGCCTGGTACAGCTCACTTTTCATCCCGCGGCCCAATCCTCTGCAGCTCACCTTGTCAGGACATTTTTTTTTTCTTTTCCCGGACGGTTTGAGGTCTGTGTCGTGTGAACTACGGTGATCTTGTTTTGGCTTTGGAAAGCGGGCTTTCTGGGCGCCCACTCCACCTCCGCCCCTTAACCGCTTTCCAGACCCCGCCTTCTGGTATTCTCTGGTTACCCGACTGGGTGTTGCACCTGCTCCTTTCTCTCCCTATCACCTTCCTGGTGAGGGCAACTGGATGCCGTTATAATACTGAATTTTTAAACTGAAGGAACACTTTGTGTTTATGTAGAGACCGGATTACTTTGTTATGAAGGAGCTAGCCTTTAAATAAATGCATTTTTTCATCATTGGATGGCCAAAGTTCTTGAATAGTTTAAGTGACAGAAAGTTAATGACTTGATCAATCAGAATTAACTTTCTCACGGAGTTTTCAATGATAATAGGGGTTAGTTGTTTTCGTTACTATTACAAAGTAGACGTTAAGATAGCATTTTGCGATTTGGTAGGATGTTAGAGGTTTGGAGGATTTAAACATTTAAATGCATTGTTTTCCAAAGGAGTTAAGGTAACTTAAGCTTAAAATACTGATAAATTATATTTTTTCCTCTTTGCTGATTTTCCAAACATATTTTAGACCATAAGTATAATATTTATTATGCTGTACTTCGCCGTGTTAAGAATTTACTGAAGTCATTTTTTTAAATTACACACAGACAACAACTTTGAAGTGTGAAGCAGGAAAAGAGACTTTTCAGAGCTGCAAAACTTATTTCTAAACAGGTAATTTGACATTATATTTATTATTTTCCTTTGTATTATAGTTGAACACTTTATGATGGAGGCTAGTATTTAGTGTATGATTGAGAGCTGTACAAACATTCTGGTTCTGCTGCTTTGTTTGCTCTGCATTTTGGCATGCTATTTTTGTCAGCCTTCATATCTTTGTTAGAATAGAGCCATGCTATTTCTAATAACTAAATAAGTAGAATGGTTTGTGGAGTATTTTCAAATTTGCCTTCACAGAACTTCCTCAGCTCATTCGAGTTTGAATTTTTCATATGACAACTATTTGGATAACCTCTTTGAAAATCTGTTTACCCTCAAATGTCCTTCCACAGTTCTGTTAACCAGTTTTATCTTTTATTCATAAAACTTACTGCTTTTTAAATTTGTTATGCTTATGATTGAAATTCTTTTAGTTGTTTAACATTACTTTTAACATGACTTTTTATGCCTAGTGCATTGAAACATGTTAAGTCAGTGCTAGGGAAAGTTCACTAAGGGAAAGTTAAGGGCACTTTAGAATTTAAGTGACTAAAGGATGAAGATCAGAAGAAATTATGTTAAAAACATTTTAGAAATAATGGGTCTTTAAAAATATCTCAGAATCTGAATTTAATTCTACTGTTAAGATTTTAAGAAAGCCTATTTTCAAAAATTGTTTACTATATTCTTGCTTTCTTTATGAAAACAACAGATTTTCAACTTCCCTGTGAGGACCTGATATGAGACTGCTGTGTGAAAATAGAAATTGGGAGTTGATTCATATCTTAATTATAATTCTCAGTGTGTGTCTTTGTTTTATTTTACTTTTGCTTTGTTTCTGCAAGACTATAACACAATGGGACAAGAAAAATGGAATTTGGCAAAGGCTATATGTGAGTGTGTCATAGGTTTTAACAGTAGATGCTTGCTGTATGATAGGCATTCAGTGAAATTAAAAGAATTACAAAATTGGTTATAAAATTAATTTTACTTTTAGCACATTAGGAAAGATAGATAAGAGAAATAAAAATAATAATCAGGTTAACTCACATTGGAAGAATTTTTTTCTTAATAGAGGATTTTGCTTTTTGGAGCAAATGGATTTGAGACTTGAAAAAAGCAAAGAGTTTAGAATAATTACACTAGTGCATTTGGTGTGAAGCTAAACAGGAGATATATAGTAATACATTTATTTATAAATCTAGTTGAATGCTTTGGTGACCATAAAGTACTGGAGACAAAGGCGATGAGCAAAACAGTCAAGGTGTTTTACCTCATGGTAAAGTGTATGTGTATAGAATACAGTATATAGTGGGCACAACCTGTGTCATTTTATTACTATTTCCCCTCTGTTTGAGAGTATGAGGGTAGAAGCAACAAAAGCAGGTAGTGGGCTTACCTAGCGTTATCAAAATGGGCAAATAGAAGAGAAAGCTAATGATGCTAGCAAGGCATTTTTAGAATGCATTTACTTGCATTTGGGTTTGAGTAAGGAAGCAAGATTAATATAGTGAAAGAGAGAGAAAGATCAAGGGACTGGAAAGCATTCGGGAGGGCTAGGAGCTTAACACAGAAATGAGGCAGTGTGAGAAGTAGAATGCGAGAATTTATAAACAAAAGAATTTCAGAATTTCTCTGAATATATTAACAATTCAGGGTGAAAAAGGTATTGGAATAGAGAAGATGGACATTGATATCAAGGCCAGAATCTAGAAAAAGTATTGCAGATGTTCAATTCATGAACGCAGGGAATGAAGTAGAGAGTGAAACTAGGAGACAGCTGTTATTAAGAAAAGCGCCTTGGGGGCTGGGATTGTAGCTCAGCGGTAGAGCGCTTGCCTTGCATGCGTGAGGCCCTGGGTTCGATCCTCAGCACCATGTACAAAGCAATAAAGACATTGTGTCCATCTACAACTAAAAAAAAATATATTAAAAAAAAAAAAAAGAAAGAAAAGTGCCTTGGGTAGGATAATAGAAAATGTTGCCCAAGATAGGAGGAGTGGTATTTTTCATGATTAATTTTTCAAAATGAAAAGTTAAGCATTAAATAAGAATGGTCTACAAACAGTATCCTTTTCCCATGAATCTAAGAGAGTAGGAAAAATAGATGCTTTATTTATTTTGTTATTGGGATCAAACCTAAGGGCACTTTAGCACTGAGCTACATCCCCAATCCTTTTATTTTTTTATTTAGAGACAGTGTCTCACTGAGTTGCTGAGGCTGGCCTCAAGCTTGCAATCCCCTTGTCTCAGTCTCCCAACTTATTGTAATTATTGGTGTGCCTCATCACACCCAACAAGTAGCATGTTCTTTCAGAAATGATTCCTAAGAAATGGTGCTTTTAGGGGTTTTGGGATTTTATTGAAGCCAAAGAAGCAGGAAGAATGTTTGGGAATAGATGGAGGATATATGGGGAGTTTGTAATGGTCCAGTGGAAAGGGATGATAGAGTTGTTATCAGTGAGTATATGGATGGAATGGCATCGAAAATAGGGATTTGAGGTTGATGGCAGTACCAGGGCTTAGTGATTTTTGCTTAGGGAAGATATGCAATTCATGATAAGGAGTTGACAGATTTTGGATATACTTGTAGGGAGGAAGAAGTCTTAACAGAAGTTTTTATATTGGGAGATTAATTGGTCTCAAGGTTCACACTTGCTTTTTTAGAAGGCAAGAATATATTACACAAATTTTGTTGGCATAAAATGTTCTATATAAGTAACTATAAAAAATGTATACCAT
>PVHX01034685.1:0-12108 GCA_004024805.1 Geosciurus inauris | reverse complement strand
CAAAAAGAAGATACATTTGAAACTAAAAAGCCACCTGAGATTCAGACAGAACAGTGGAGAGCTAGAAAGATCTCACCCATAAGGGCAATTTCTGAACTAACCAAGGTAAACTGCAGTAAAATTTCTTGGTCAAAATGAGTACATTAATTGGAACTACTAGGAAGGCAGGGGACACTTCTGATCCCTTGCATGTATGAAACTTCTGTGAAAAACTAGGCAATACTGAGAATAATATATCACGAGGTTTAGGCAAGCCTATTTGATCAGGCACTATGAGGACATTACTGGCAGGTCCTGAGAAAGAGAATGTGTGTGACTGAAGATAACTCCATTTTGGAACAGGTAAGCATAAGCCCACCAAAGTTTAAGGAATTTACATGTGCACACCAGAAGCATGGCCCTCAGGCTGGGGACACACACAGAGAACCTCATGTCACCAGAGCACCAGGCCCAAAGGAAGGTTCTGGGCTGTTTTCAACACTGGAACTTGGTTCTAGGCCTTAGCACTAAGTGGCTCTACACAGACTAGGTTAGTTTTTATGGATATATGCATGTACAAGTTATTTATTTTTTTGTTCAATATGGTGACTTGAAGTGAGTCCTCTGAACATCTAAATTGTTATGTATTCCCTAAGTATGTGTGTTCTGTCATTTAGTGTCCCCCAATGTATGGGGAAAAAAAGAAAGTTTTTTGCTACATGGCTAAAGAGCAACAGATAAATTCATTCTTGCAATTCTGTGTATTTGGGGAATCTCACAGAAAATCTGAGTAAGAAATAGTTCAGTCACCAAAACATTTCTTAATTATCAAAACATAAAACTCCTTTAGTGAATTAAAATAAAGCCACAGTAGCTGAAGATGATGAATAAAACCCCTGGAAACTTGTATGTCGTGACACAGAATCAACAAGGCTTCTAAGGTAGAAAGATCCAGTTTGTTTCTCTGAAGATCCCAGAGTATATCCTCGAGTCACTAGCAGGTTTCTTGTTTTGAAGAAATTAATCTAAAAAGATTTTACATAATTGAGAGAGTCTGAGGGCCCTTATGCAATATGGGATATTGGCCTTTAGGCTATGTGTGTCCAATGTGTCACAGAAATGATTTCTAATATCATATTGGTTTTCTGAGGATGGGAACTCAGGATGGGTGGGAGACTTTCTCAAAGCATGTATTTCCTGAATCTGTTTGCTTGTTGGTCTCCAAGTAATCACTGTGGATGCCTTGGAGAGAAACTGGGAACAGGGCAGAAAGTGATGGATTTGGAAATATGAAGTATACCTGATATGCAGTCAGAGTGTCCCAGAGTTGGAAGGGTCCACATTCTTGATGGCATCTTTTGCAGATGAGAAAATCTTTTTTGAATGAGAAAAGCCTCTCCTTGCCAAACTAAAATGAGATTGTCAGAACCCATCTGTAAATGCAAGAGGCACTAGAAATATCTCTTCCTTATGGAACTGCTATGCAAAGCTGGGGGATCTTCAGGGAAATGTATCACCAATTTATTTGGAACATCAGGCAATCCACAGGGCCATGGCAGCCTTAAACTATCTCTGGTAGGTTTTAGGAGAAAGAATTTACATGATTTAGTATAACAGTTTTATTGAAGAAAGCATTTGTGCTCTAGTACCAGGGGATATATTTGAAATCGCATGCCTAGAACCCCACCTTCAGGCTAGGAACACAGACAGGGCCCTTCATAGTACCTAATCATAAGGCCTGATGTACCTTGGGTCTTCAACCTTGGTTCTTGGCCTTAGGATTATAAGGTTCTACATAGAGTGAGCTATAGTACTAATTTCATATACAAGTTCATGTATATTTTCAGGTTCTACATAATAAAACGAACTGAGTCCTACATTATTTTTTGGTACCAGGGATTGAACTCAGGGGCACTGGACCACTGAGACACATCCCCAGCCCTATTTTGTATTTATTTAGAGATAGGGTTTCACTGAGTTGCTTAGTGCCTCACTTTTGCTGAAGCTAGCTTTGAACTCACAATCCTCCTGCCTTAGCCTCCTGAGCCACTGGGATTACTGGCATGTACCACCATCCACAGCCCTGAGTCCTCTTAATATTTGCTATATAAAAATATTAAGTATGCTCCTGTTTTTCTCTTATCTATCAAACTAACTTCCTTTGATGTATTGAGGGGAAACACATTCTTGCTGCTGGGCAGCAGAGCAAGGGTTAAATTAACTCCATTTATGCTGTATGTTTTGAGGGACCTCACATGTAAGGTAGAAACAGCCCTCCCATACCATTTTGGCCCCTCCCCTCTCTAAAGCTGGGGCAGTTCCCCAGCAGTTTCCCACCAAAAAAAAGCCTGGCTTCTCAGGTTACTACATCAATCAAGCCCACTGCAACCACCTGTTGCACCAGTTTTGAAGTGAACAATCCATAGCCCACCATTCGTTCATAGGGGGCCCTATAAATTCCATGCCCTGTGTCTCCTCTCCCCTTCTCTCCTCCTTCCTTCTCCTGGGCACCCACCTGCACAGACCCCACCATGAATAAAGATCCCTTGGCTATGTGGAGCGTGTTGCCTCTAGGTTGGAGAGAACCCCATATATTTACCTTTCATCACAGACCTTCTTTTGTGAGTGTACGGGGAATAATTCCAGGCAGCTACTGTTTACCTGATGGATTCTGAGAACAGTGACCTTATGTGTTTCCGACATTGCAGGCCAAATTTCTCCAGTGTGTCACAGATACCATTTGGGACCTAATGGCAAGTGTGCTTGAGGTGAATGTATGGGTTGGCAGACCTTACATGGTCATGAATTTCTTGTACATGTGTGCTCACAGGTCTCCAAAGAATATCTGTGAAAACCTGAGAGTAAAGCTGCAACAGGGCAGCAAAGAGGATGGATTTGGAATTTTGAAAGAAAACTGAGTTTCTGGTAGGTTAGCGCAGTGTGTGTAGGCACCACTCTGATGGGTACCACTTATGGCAAAATGATGGTAAATTAAAATAAGCCTCCTCTGACCAGAATAACAAGACTGGACCAGCAGGGAGGGCAGTAACCACAAGAAATGCTTCACCCCAATTGAAGAGCAATGGTAAGCTGGGGAATCTTGAGGACAATGTAGCACCCAGTAGAGAGTTTGCACATTGTAAGCATAGTTGCCATGGAAGCCTGAGGCCATTTCTGGCAGTTTTGGGGAGAAAGATTTTATATGATTGACAAAACAGTTTTTCTGAGAACATGGGACTGGCCTTGCCCCAGGGAAGGGATCTGAAATGTGTGTGTGTGAATCCATGCCTTCAGGCTGAAGACACACAATGCGTCTCATACCACCTGGTTATAAGGTCATGAAATAATACCTGGTGTGTCTTGGATTTTCAAACTTGGTTACTGGCCTCTGGGCTAAATGTCTCTGCATAGACTGGGGAAGCTCCTATAAATATCTCTACATATTCAAGTATATTTTGAGAATCCATATGGTAACCTGAACTCAGTCCTCTTAATATTTGCCAATCCATGATGTCATGCATGTTCCAAACATGTCTGTTATCTTGCTTCTCTGACTTGCTTCTCTGAATGTATTGAAGGAATTAAATGATTTACTGAGGGCTGCATAAAGACAGATGAATTTACCCTGATAATTCTGTCTGGCTTTGGAAACACATTAATTCTGGAAGAGAATTATTTTAATAATAAGTGAAGTTGTTAATTTTCAAAGCAAACAACTTTGGTGAATAAAAAAGAAGCCAGCGTGTCTGAATGTAAAAAATAATCTCCCTAAAAGCCTGTGTGATGTGACAGAAACAAGCCCACCTGGAACCTCGAGGCAAAAAGAGAATTTAACACTTATAGCCATTGGTGTTTCCCTCAAAATAATCCTAATTTATTTCTACATAAAGGCTTCCAGAGTCTTTGTTGTTTAGAAATGAATTTGGACAGAATCCATTTATTTACAAGCTCTGGAAGCCATTTATTTACAAGCTCTGTGGTCCTGCAGGCCATGTTTGTCTAGTCTGTCACAGAAACAAATCTTGACATCACAAAGTGCTTCCTGGAGGCAGGAGCCCTTGACAAATGATAGATTTGAAAATGTGAAGAATACCTAAGTTGTAGGCAGTGCAGAAAAAAGGTGGAAGTCTCCACATTCAAAATGGTCATTTTTATCAGAATCTAAGTGAATTGGAACAAAGCTTGCCTGGCCAGAATGAGATAGATCAAGTTTAGCCAAAAAAGCAAGACCATCTGAAGTGTCTTGCCCTAATGTAAAAGCAATGTGAAACTGAGAAATCATGAGGAAAATGTATCACCAAATATAGTGTTGACACCAAGCGAGCCTAGTTTACATGAAAACATGATGACATTTATAACAGGTCCTGAAATAAATTATTTACATGATGGAGAGGGACTAATGTTCTGAACATGTGGGTATGGCCTCTCTTCAGGGGAGGTAGTTGAAATGTGCATGTCTCATGTCCATCCTTCAGGCTGGGGACAAGATGTACTTTATGTCATTTGGGCAATAGGTCATGAGGTATTATGGTATGCCTTTGGTACTCAAACTTGATTCTTCACTTTAACACTAAAGGGACACAAACTTGGTGAGATCTTAAGTACATCTTTTTTTTTTTTTTTGGTACCGGGGATTGAACTCAAGGGTACTCTACCACTGAGCCACATCCCCAGCCCTTTTTTGTGTTTTATGTAGAGACAGGGTCTCACCATTGCTGAGGCTGGCTTTGAACTCGCGATTCTCCTGTCTCAGCCTCCCAAAGTGCTGGGATCACAGGTGTGTGCCACTGAGCCCAGCCTTAAGTACATCTTGATATACAAGCTCATGTGTATTTTCAGGTTCCATGTGTTCACCTGAACAAAGTTCTCTGAATATTTACCAATACACAATATTAAAGATATTTCTTATATATTTGTAGTCTGTTTGACTAACTTCCTGGAATGAACTGAGGAAAAATTTTCTTCCTGTAGTGCTATAGTGCAAGAGATGAGTTTCACTGGTTACTGTATATTCTATTGTAAAACTCACTGAAATTCTGGATAGAAAATATTTTTATCACCAAAGTATTTATTTTGTTTAAATTTTTTTAGTTGTTGATGAATCTTTATAAATTTTATTTATTTATATGTGGTGCTGAGAATTGAACCCAGTGCCTCACACATGCTAGGCAACCACTCTACCACAGATCCACAACCCCATCCCCAAAGTATTTATTAATTAGTAAAACATAAAACTTCTTTGGTTGATTAAAAAAGAGTAACTAATGCAATAAACACATCCAAGGATGCTTGTATAATGGGACACACACAAGACCCCCAAAGCTTCTGGTGGGGGGGAGACATTGATGTGAATAGTCATTAATGTATCTCTCAATAAAAGCCCAGAATGTGTCTCCTCAGTTCCTTATAAGAGTCTTGTGTTGATAAAATAAAGCTGGGCAGTTGCCATTAACTACCTGACAGATTCTGGAATCCCTGGCCCATGTATTTCTCTGACCCTGCTAGCCAATATTGTCCAGAGTGCCACAAAAACAATTTTTGACACCAGTGGTTTTCCAGGAGGTTGTATCCTAACATTGTTTTGGGGGAAAATACCCACCTATATTATGAATTTCTAATGGCTGTCCACTCATGGGCCTTTAAGTGATATTCTTTTATTTGTACTTTTCAGTTATACATGACAGTGGAATGTATTTTGATGTATCACACATACTTAGAGTATAACTTCCCATATTTGTGGTTGTACATGAGGTGAAGTTACACTGGTTATATATTCATATATGAATATAGAAAATTTATGTCTGATTTATTCTGTCCTTCCCATTCCCATCCCCCACCACTTCCCCTGTCCAATCCAGTGAACCTCCACTCCTCCCTCTTCTCTGCCTATTGTGAGTCAGCATCCACATATCAGAAAAAACATTCAGGCTTTTGTTTTTGGGTTTGGATTATTTTACTTAGCATGATACCCCCTAGTTCCACCCATTTACCAGCAAATGCCATAATTTTATTCTTATTTATGGCTGAGTAATATTCTATCATGTATATGTACATTTTCTTTATCCATTCATTTGTTCAAGGGCACCTAGGTTGGTTCCATAGCTTAGCTATTGTGAATTGAGCTGTGGTAAACATTCATGTGGCCATGTCTCTATAGTATGCTGATTTTAAGTCCTTTGGATATATGTGGAGGAGCGAGATAACTGGGTCAAATGATGGTTCCATTCCAAGGTTTCTAAGGAGTCCCCATACTGCTTTCCAGATTGGTTGAACCAATTTGTAGTTCCACCAGCCATGTTTGAGTGTTCCTTTCTCCCCACACCCTTGCCCACCTTTATTGTTACTTGTATTCCTGATAATTGTCATTCTGACTGGAGTGAAATAAAATCTCAATGTAGTTTTAATTTGCATTTCTCTAATTGCTAGAGATTTTGAACATTTTTTCATATATTTGTTGATGGATTATATTTCTTCTGTGAAGTGTCTGTTCAATTCCTTTGCCTATTTATTTATTGTTTTATTTTTTCACTTTGGTGTTAAGTTTTTTTAGTTATTTATATATCCTGGAGATGAATACTCTATCTGAGGTGTAGGTGTCAAAGATTTTCTCCCACTCTGTAGGCTTTCTCTTTCTATGCAGAAACCATTCTTGATATCTTAATGAGTTTGATGAGGTGGTAGCCTAGTATAGGGGGTATACGCAAATTCTACCAGGCATGACTTTTCTGTAATAGGTAATTTGTAAAGTGTTCTCTGTGAATGCTTGAGAAAGGCGGAACTAGGCAGAAAAGAATTTGGAATGGAAAATGTGAGGAATGGCTGAGTGGCAGGCAAAGTTGCCCAGATCTAGAAAGTTTTAACTCATGAGATTGACTTCTGGCCAAACCTAGTCAAATTGGAAAAATCATGTATTGGCCAGACTATGAGATTGATTTGACCCAACTGGAAAATAAGGGGTTATATGAAGTGCTTTCCCTAATGAAAATATGTGAATCTAGAGATTTCTGTGAAAAATGCATCATGTGGTACAATAGGTCTATTTATTGGCAGACTGTGACCATTTTGGGGATATCCTTGGAGGAAGAATTCATGTCATTGAGGAGAACTAGTATTTGAAGTGGGCGGGTATGTTCTTACTCCAAGTGAAAGCTATGAAATGAACATGGCCAAAGCTCTGTCTTCAGACTGGGGAAACACAGAGGGCACTTCATGCCACCTGGGCACCAGGTCATCAGGTAATACCTGATTGCTCATATGTTCCTCAAACTTGGATCTTGTCTTCTCTCTAAATAGCAATGTATTACTTGGTGAGATCTTAAGAATATCTCCAAATACACATTCATGTATATATTTAGTTTTCAGATTATTTCCCGAACTCCACAGTTCTGGGTGACACCTCTGCCAGACCCTTGGTGAATCTGTGTCCCATTTAAGAGGAAACCAATTGGATTCAGCTGGGAAGACAGTAGCCAACAGAAGCACAACAGTATTTAATTGCAATAGGCATCCCCTTGCATATCAAGTAGAGATTGATTGGACCTTGCTAGGAAGGAATGAGTCACTGGAAGAGCTATTTCCAAATGAAACAGCAAGATCACCTGTGGGAAACTTGATGGTATATCAACAAGTAAAGTGCAATCACACAGCGGGCCTAATTTTGGTGGCAGATGGAAGTCATTTCTTGTAAGTACACACAGAAAGCATCTCCATGAAGAGCAGGTAGGCATGGCATCACGATGGGGAGGGAAGTGAAAAGTGCATGCCTAAAGCCCTACTTCTAACCTGTACTCACCTCAACCTCTTTCTGCCCGGCTTTGCCTTCTGTAGCATAGGCATGGGAGTAATAGAAACTTCTTGATGGGACTGCTATGAGAATTAAATATGGAAAGTCCATAGACTACAAGGGGTTTTCAGAAACTTGTAAAATATGTACTTATGCATAAAGAGGTTTGAGGGAAGTGGAGCTATGGCTTGAAAATATTTATGTTGGGGTTTTAGTTAGGCCTTATGGTATTTATATTTGAAGCTCAGGTAAACTGGCTCAATGTACAAAACCAGTGATTTTTTGCAGTAATCATCTTTAATATTGAAGAACAAGTAAGTTAAATTAAGATGGCACTCTAAGGGTTGTCTCCATATGACATAAAAGAGATAGATCAAAGCACATCCAAAAACAAGGAAAGAAAACCCTGGAAATCCATTCACTAATGCAACTCTCTTCATTTTCAACTGTCTTCATTTTCAAAAGCCATTGTATAATATTATGTAATTGTGCCAAATAAACAAGAAAAAGTATCGTGACCATTATAGTCCTTATTCTACTTACCAAGGATTGCTGACCTTTTGCTAGATATTTACTGTCTCTTGTTTATTTTTTATAAGTATACAACTTGCTATGCTTATTTTACAAATACAGCTGCCATGACCTTTTCCCCTAATTAGAATGACTATGCTGCTTTCTAAGGATTGAAATAGATGATGATTTGAAACACTATTTTTAAAACCAAAGGTTGTTTACATTGTTTTCCCTATTTTTGCCATTCAACAATGCTGAGTTAAATAGTGTTCAAAATATCTATGACTTTTTTTATCTATGGGAATTAATTCAGTGAAAATATATATTAAAGTACATTTAACCAGTTCTTGTTGAAATTCCATAATGGGCCAAGTAACATGTGAAGTGCTGATTATTAATCATTGTTGTGAAAAACTAAGGAGAGAGTGGTTTTAGAAGAAATAAGTAAAGAACATTGTCAAATGCAGCAATAGATAAGAAGGATTCATGGATTTAGCAAGAAGTCAAATGAGATAGTATAGCCACTGAGTTATATTATGGGATAAGAATACAGATTTCAGGATTCAGTTATAAATAGTAATGTGTAGTCATTGGTACAGATGAACAGTACATTGAGTTCTCTTTATATACTCCCCAAAATATAAAATTATGGAGGAATAATATTAGAAGTTTATGTTGCTATAATCACCCCCTTTAGAAGCAATTTGGCAGTACTTAGTTAAATTGAGCATGTACCTATCCTTTCAGCAATCAGTCCTCCCAGGGAAGTTCTGTTGACACACTAGGAAACAGAGTCACATTGCTCACAGTTCTTGAGGGTGAAAGATCTAAGATCAAAGCAAGAGCAGGTGTGTGTTTGATGAGGCTCTTTCAGAGGTGCTTCCTTTCAGCTGTGTCTCTCAAGGTGGTAGGGGCAAACAAGCTTCCTCAGGCACGTTTTACATAGGCACTAATTATATCTGAACATGAAGCTCTCAAGGCTCTGCCTTTTTTCTTTTTCTTATTTTGGGATTGGGGATTAAATCTAGAGGGGACTTACCACTGAGTTACATCCTCATCTCTTTTTCTTTTTTCTTTTGAAACAAGACTTTACTGTTATTTAGGGCCTTGCTAAGTTGCTGAGGCTAACTTTGAACTTGTGATCCTGCTTTTTCAGCCTCACAAGAGCCTCTGGTTCTTAAGACAAACAAAACAGGAATTTATTTTCAACATATATTTTGGGGTAGATGAATATTTAGATCATAGAAATGACTAAAAAATATGAGAAATATTTGGAGGCAATATATATTCTGAGAATTACTGAAGAAGGCCAAAGTCCATCAGCATAAGCTCACTTAAGCACTTGTAATTGTCACAGGAAAGCAAGGAACAGAAACTCCAAATTTTGTTCTTATGTTTCCACAACAACAAAAAAATTAAAGTCAGACATTAAAAGTTATGCATGAGAGGGGGCTGAGGTTATGGTGCAGTGGTAGCGTGCTCGCCTAGCACACGGGAGGCACTGGGTTCAATCCTCAGCACCACATAAAAATAAAATAAAACTATTGTGTCTACCTACAACTAAAAAATAAAATCTTAAAAAAAAAAAGTTATGCATGAGAACTTTATTGTAAGTAAAAGTGATGTGAAAATAAAGTAAAAGCAAAGTGAGACTCAAGCAGACAGCACTCCTGAGAGTGGGTTGTCTCCAAGGAGAGAATGACAAAGATGTCAATTTTATCTCCAAATGTATTACTTTTTGATGTTTACCAGGAGAACTGGGGTCCTCCCTCAACAACCTTCTTCAATCAGGTGTTCAGATCCTCCTTCATGGGTGGAGGAGTTTTTGACCTCAGTTGGTCCTCTCTATAAATGTCATGGTGGCCATAATACTCATCCACAAGTCAATCCCATGTTAGTGTGAGCACTGGGGTCAGTAGCTGTTCAGAAGTTATTCTAGTGCACCTGTGCTATTAAGGGAATGTTCCTTCCCAGACAAGTGGAGACACTTATACCCATAATTCCTAGCTTTACACCAACCTCAATGGACCCTGTCAAGAGTTAGTCCCATTAATCCTTGACTTTTGATGTATTTTCCAATTTGTTCCTCTGGCTTGTTTATTTTCCACAGATTAAATGCCACATTTTCTTTCTCATCCACTTTGAGAGTAGTTTTAAGAAGACCTTAAAGCAATTTAAAAAACATTGTGACCTTGCCATGAATTTTATTCCTCATTACTAGCTACTACATAACAGACTGATTCATAGGACTGGTAAATACTTTTCCTTTCCACAGTTCCCTTTCCTTGTACTATGAAAGACCTATGTTCTATAACTCCTCTTAGACCATCTAATATGTCCACTTTCCAACATAAATAAAAGACATAGTAAAAAGCAAAACCCACAGTTTGAAGATAGAGAGCAAACATTATAATTAAATCAGATATGACAGAATTGTTAAAATTACATGTGGAACTTGTTATTATTTTTAATATAAAATAAGTATACAAAATGTAAATGACCAATGGAAACCTAGACAAATAATGTAGAAAATGAGAAATTAAAAGTTAGAAATAATGCCTTTGATTGGCTCGTTAGTTGTTGGATCACAGCTGAGAAAAGAATGTCTCCTCTTGAAAATTTATCTATAGAAAATGCTCAATATGAAAATAAAGGGGAAAAGACTAGAAAAACATACAAGAATATCTCAGTCCCATGTGGTTACCGCAAAAGTACTTTCACTGAGAATATGATAAGACAGAAAGAAAAAATAAGCATTTGAAGCTGTAGTGACAGAAATTCCACAAATGAATGCTACACCAAAACTCAGATCCATAAAGGTCAAAGAACAACAGCACAATAAATGCTAAAAGAACAACCCAAATTTAGGCATGCAATGTTCAAATAACTGAAACCCAATTATAAAAATTCTGTACTCAATTCAGGTGAAACCCTGCCTTATATGAGCTAATATAATAACTACATCTGATTTATCTTCAGGAAATGTGGAACCAAGAAGAATATGAAATGGAGCTTTTAAATTTTTGAGATAGTATCTCACCAAACTAGAATTCAGTACTCTGCAAACTAGAAAAAATACTTTCTTTTTTTTTTTTTTTTTGGACCGAGGATTGAACTCAGGGGTACTCAACCACTGAACCACATCCCCAGCCCTATTTTGTGTTTTATGTAGAGACTGGATCTCACTGAGTTGCTTAGCAGCCTGTCTGTTGCTGAGGCTGGCTTTGAGCTTGTGATCCTCCTGTCTCAGCCTCCCAAAGTACTGGGATTACTTGTGCACCACCACACCTGGCTAGAAACAATTCTTTCTAAAAGAACAAAAAAAAAAAAAAAAGGATTTGTTGCCAGTACACTTGTCTTGCAAGAAACATTTTAAAAATTCTTCAAGCAAAAAAATGATAAAATGCAGAAGCTGACATGTACATAAAGAGCATCATAAAACAATTAACTGAAAGTAAAATAAAAACTTGATTTTTGCATGTGCAATTAAGTGTCTATGTCGTTCTGCTGTTGCTTGGAGTGTTCTGTATTTGTCATATCTAGTTGGTCCAATGTGGAGTTTGCACCTTATGTTTTCTTATTAATCTTCAGTTTTCGTATTAATCTTATTAATCTTTTTATTTATCTTCAGTGTGTTCTACCTATGCTGAGAGGAAATGTGTTGTGTTCATATATGTTTCCTTTTTTTCTGACAATGTTTTCTTCATATATTGGGATGTATAATTTGGAATTTTAAATATTTATAGTGATTTTATCTTCTTAGTAAATTGCCCCTTTTCAGCACACAGTGTATTTCTCTCATGAGGATTTCTGACTTAAAGTCTGCTTTTTTC
>PVHX01034684.1:0-12108 GCA_004024805.1 Geosciurus inauris | reverse complement strand
CAGTGGTCAAGTACCCTTGGGTTCATTCCCTGGTACCAAAAAACAAAAAAATATATATATAATCTTAAATATATATGAAGCACTATTTACAGAATTACAAGGAGAAACTATCAAGTCCCTAGAGGAAGGTTTTAATAACTATTCTCGGTAAATGCAACATTTTAAAAAAATGACCAACAAATAAGTCTAGCAATTTTCCAAATATTGGTATCATACAGAATATACTTTTTATTAGTGATGGAATTAAGTTAGAAATCAGTAACAAGCATATAACAAAAAATCCCCTGTATAATTGAAAGTTGAAAAGCACATGGAATATGATGGTCATAATAACCCTAACTTTATGTATGACTGCATATATGATGTGATTCTATACAACTTACAACTAGAGAATTGATATGTTATCCTCTATCTATGTACAATGAGTCAATTTACACTGTCAACATATAAGCCTAAATAAAACAAGAATAAAAATTTAAAAAAAAAGAAAAGCACATCTATAATTAATCCATGGATCAAACAAGAAATTAGAGTACACTTGCAATTAAACAAGGATAAAACAATACTATATTTTAGAATTTGTGATATGTTGCTAAATTGGTTCTTGGAAGAAAGTCTATAAACACGAATTGTTAGTCAATAAAAATAAGAAAACTAAAAATTAAAAAAAATATATGTATACATTTACTTGTGTGTATATATATAATAGTGTTTTCAAAGAACAAAATTTCAATTTGTTAATTTTTTCTATCTTTGTTGTCTATTTCTTTTCTACTCTTTATTATTCTTTCCAATGTCTTTTGAGTTTATTCTAACATCTTAACTGGAGTTCTTAGCTCTTTAATTTTTAGGTTCTTTCTTTTTGTTAATCAAATAATTTAGGATTATAAATCTTCTCTCCAAGAACCACTTTAGTTATGTCCCAGAAGTGCTGGTTTTCTTTAATCATTGTTTAACTACAGATGTTTTCTATTTGTATTATAACTTTTTCTTTGATCCATTGTATAATCATAAATGTGCTTCTCAACATCCTAGTATACAAGGAATTTTTTGTTACATGTTTGGTACCGATTTATAACTTTGCTTACTGTATCATGGTTGAAGAATGTGTAATATGCAAATACACATATACATATGCCAACATTGCTGTCTAAAGTATACCAATTTAAATGCCAAACAATAGTACGTGAAAGTTATGATCATGTCACATCATCACCAATACTTAACATTATCAACTTTTAATTTGTTAATATTGAATGTATACTTATCTTATTTTAATTTTCAAGTATATGAGTACTGATAACAATAAGCATATATGGTAGTGTGGCAGTATGTAGTAAGGACAAAGAAATTCATATCTTATTACCTAGGAGTTTCAATCCTGCCTAAAATTATTTCACAGTTGTTTGCATGAATGAAAAGACTTGAACAAAATATTTATATCACCATTTCTGATAGAGCCAACTATTGAAAACAACATAAATATCCATCAAGAGGAGAATGGATAAATAAGTTGTGATATGTTACTACAATGGAATACTAATCAGCAAGAAAAATGAATAAGCTAGAGCTACATGTGTTAATATGAAAAAATCTCATGTTGAATGACAGAAAGCACATTTCATAAAGATACACAAGAACATTACCATCCATATGAAGTTTTAAACCATGTAAACTGTGTTCAGGATATATGTTTATATAGTGAAAAATACAAAATTATACATGGAAATAATAAACAACAAAATCAGAGAAATGCAAACTTTAGGGAGTATAGGGAGAAATGTACACAGAGAACCTTAAATGTATCTGTAATATATTCAGATGGGTGATGGGTACACAAAGTTTTTAATAGTAAATTATTATACTGTTTTGAGTAGATGAGTTAGCAAAGGAACTAATACTATATAAAGCAAATGCTAATTTAGAAGAGATACTCTTGGATAAAAACCCTTTGTGGTGGCAGCAGTGAGGAAATGTTGGAGTTTCAGAAGTAGTGAGATTATTTTTAATTGTTTGATCAGGCATAAGGTGTGAACAATATACTGAATTAGAATACCTTATATTCTATCTTCATAAACTTAAGTTTTCTTTATTTTAACTTGAACTTTTTTTAAAGCTTTCCATTCAGAGGAGTCCAAATAAAATAATATTTGGAAGACTAAAATATCATTTTACTCTTTGCTTGGCAATGAATTTGAAAAATAGAATTGAATTTGAATTTTGAAATCTGTAATTGTTTAGATTTATAATGATCCCAGATATCACCTATTCCAGTTCTTCTACTAACTCCTTTTAGAGAAACCATGGCCATACAACCATCCGTCCACCCAGGCACCCATCCATCTACTATGCATTCATCTATCCATGAACCCAATAAATGCCCCATATTGTGCCAATTGTTGGGGCCAAATGATGAAAAGAAACCATGGGCCTTAAGTCTCTAAGAAAAGAATATAGGAACATAAAGTTACATCTCCATATGAGTAGAGATATATTCTGAATTCTTCAGAAACACAGAAGAGAGAAATAGTAACTTGGTCAGAGGTGACAATTTTTATTTGCATTGACTATAGAGAATATAAAACATTTCATTAAATGGAGTCAGCAGTTTTTTGCTAATTTCTTAGATATATTTTTCTATACTTCAAAGATATTTAAAAATTTTTGAACCATATAAGATTTGTTGAATTAATTTGGCAATAAGGTCCAATGGCATTCAGCCATGTAGATGTGTTGTGCTAAGTACAGACACCTAAATTTTACTACGGTCCATATTCTTGGGGTTATTTCTTCGTATCAGAAGTAGAATCAAATGAATCCTTGGTAAATCACTGTGTCAGATTTATAGATAAGGGAAGTTTGTAAACCTGTCACCTGTCATTAAATATCCTTTGTCTTCAGCTTAGAGCCTGCTGTATTGATGGTCCAACCAATGCATCAAAGAAATGTATGTGATTGGTGCTTTGGTCTTGCTCAGTGAGTCAGAGAAAGTGAAGGAGAAAGGACATATTAGTTTTCAAATAATGTCTTTACAGTAATTCCACAAATAAAGTTCTTGTTTAAGTGGGCAAATGAATATGTTCTCTGACTCCCATAGCAAATTGAGTGTAATAGAAAAGCCCAGATTAAAAACTAAGGTGAGACAAACTTTGTCATCTTATTAGTTCTGTCACTCTGTGACATTGGGCCAATCAGTCATTCCAAAATAATCATTAAGTATCTAGGTCTCTTTATCTGCTTTATCCCATAGACATTTAATTATCCTAGAGGGAGGGTATTCCCTAATATTGTGTACTTGAGAAAAAGTTTGATCATTGACTTACAATTGAGTCCTTTCTAAGTCTCTCATTTAGTAGGCTGTACAGACTATAAAACATCCTCTCAACTACTTTATTTTAAACAACCACCACTAACAAAAAGCCACCTACACTAAATTAGAAATACTTGCTTAATATTATCAACCTAATATGGCAGAATTTAAGGCCAAAAACCAAGATATCAAAATATCAAGGAAGTTATTGGTGCAAAATCAATTAAGTCTGACATATCATAAATGAAAATGGAAGAACAGGTGAACAATTTAACTGTGGCCAGCTCTTAATTATGAGCCTTTCCAGATTCTCTTAGTGATGACACTGAGGAAACAGATGAGTGGCCTCTGTGCATGTGTGGGGTGAGGAGATAAAGTTCTTTTCCTTATCCCTTCTAGGCTCATGGCCAAGACTTCCATACTGAAAGACATATTTCCAAGAGAAAAACATACAATTCATTTAGCATAAACTTTTCATGACTTGGGAGCATTTATAAAGAAATGAAAACCTCAATAAATTAAACATATATTTTTGTGCTAGGTTTGATGAACATCAGGCAGTTGTATAGAAATATATTTGATCTAATGATGATAAACTGGGGAAAATTTAGCAAAGTCTGTTTATTCAGACTCTTCTCTGTGTCCCTGTGTCTTCATAGAGAAGGATGGTCCTTTCCTGTGGGTATGAGGAGTGAACAACTTCTGTGAGGGTCTTATGGCCTCTTTAAAGGGAATTTGGTCTTTCTAGGTTTCAGAGGAGAAGGGTGCTGTGAGGAGCAGGGGAATAAGGTGAAAGTAACCTACCTGCTTCTGCAGTTTTCTCAAATTCCTTTCTTTTTTTTTTAAATATTTTTTTAGTTGTAGATGGACACAATATCTTTATTTATTTATTTATTTTTCTGCAGTGCTGAGGATCAAACCCAGTGCCTCACGTGTGCAAGGCAAGTGCTCTACCACTAAGCCCCAGCCCCATCCCTCAAATTCCTTTCAATTAAGATTTTGGTGTAGTGTATCCTAAAACCTACCAACCCATCAGTTCTGATTATGAGCTTCCAGATGACTGTCAGCACTTGGAGATCCAGACAGTGGTTAAAGGACAAACAGGTGCAAAGGGTGACAGACAGACACCAAAGTCTACTCCTTGAACCTGTCCTCAGTATTCTGGTTGGCCTTCAAGTCATACAGACTCCTTACAACTCTTTGGTGTCCTAAAAGTCTGATTGGTACACATACCCCTGCCCCAATTTTTCTTATTCTGCTCTTCTCTTTCTATTTCCACTCTTTAGCATTTACTAATGAGTTATGTTGTGATGAAGAATTTTTCTCCTCTATCTAGAATGCAAACTCCTTGAGGACATCTGTCTTTATTTGGTCACCATGATTATTTTAGAAATATTTGTTGAATTAAATTTAATTAACTCTGACCAGATGAAAATGGAAAGATTTTCTTTGGAATAGATTTTACTCCTGAGAAGAAAATGAAATACAGGAGAATAGTACATATCAAAACTTTTAAGCAACCTACATAAAACATGTTTGATATAAAAATTATTATAGAAGTGTTACATGAGCCACAGCTTATTAAAAAATATATGTTTCCAGTGATAAGTATGTGAGTAAGGGGTATATTAAGTAACTTGATTTAATTATTTCAGAATGTACACTCTTAGCAAACATCACTGTGTACATTATAAATATATAAAACTTTTATTTTTCTATTAAACTTTGATAAACCTGGGGAGTTTTTTGTGGTACTAGGGATGGAACCTAGGGCCTCACACAGGCTAGACAAGTGCTCTACCTCTCAGCTAGCTCCCCGTTCCAAAAATGTAATTTTAAAAATATACACAGATGTTTCTAGTCTTTCTGCCTGACCATACTCAAAGAAGCAAAAACTTTTGCCTCTCTTGCAATAGTTAAATAAATTTTTTGGAACAAACCAGAAAATGGATGAAAGAAGATGAGGCTCAAATTTTTGAAGAATCAGGTAGAAGGAAGCTTAGTAAAATAGGCTACCTCTATTTTTTAGTCCATAGAAATCCACAGAGCAGGAAGAAATATAGACCATTAAAGAGGGAGGGAAAGTAATATGATTCTTGTCTCTGGGATTTAAGACTTGAATCTGATTTTATGTTTGCACAATGTGTAGTTAGACATTTTAGAAATGAGACCTCTTATTTAGAACTGGAGTTTGATCCCAGGTCCTTTTGGTATACTAAGCATGTACTCTACCACTGAGTTATACCCTCAGCCCCTGAGAAATGAGACATATTAAACAATTACTACTCTGTTTGTTGAGATCTCATGGGTATATAATTCATACAGGCTCCAGTGAATAAAGTGTAAATTTCCAAACTCCTTCCTTCTTCCCAAATGTTATTTTAGCAATTTGTTTTTGTAAACCCTTAACATTTTTAACAATCTTTATATTTTAAACCTGTTCATACATAATAATAAATATGTGTATAATATTTTAAAAATAAAAGTTATCAAGCTGTATCATATGACAGCTTTTTTCATTCAATAAAACATTATGGATACATCCATGTCATTCATGTCAATACATTCTGGCAAGCTTGTTCTTTTTAATGACTATATGACATTCCATGATATGAATATATTAAAATTTATTTAACAATTTCTGTATTGATGGGCATGTGGGGTGCCTATGTTTTATTATATCAAATAATGTGGTAATTATTATCCATATGTATTTAGCAATTATGTAGTTATATCTGTAGTTATTTTGTGAGTCCAAATGACTCACAAAACATAGTCTAGTTTAAAATAGGAAGGGGATTACTTAAGAGCAAATTATATTTTGTTCCTGTTTCTTTCCACTGGATAAGTTCAAATTCTAGTGCTTATTTTTTAACAAAATAGTACTATAAAGTGCTTTGAAGCAAAGAATAAAAACACCCTACAGTAATTGTATGATAAATTTAATGTGAACATAATGAAGACAGGCATTTATTTTAATTACACAAATTTTGGCAGATGTCCCTTCTGCTTTCATTTATCAATTAGTTACATTACTAATGATGGTGTTTTTGAACAGAGCATAATTTAATCTCATCAACATCACTGAGAAAATTCAAAATCAGAATTACTATTTTTAGTTATTTCTCATGTTGTTTCTTTCTTTTTGACTTAAATGGAATCTATTTAAACATTTAGATCATCAATTAAGATTTGGATCTACTGCTCTGAGTGTTGTACATTTGGTGTTGTGTTATGCATTAATGATACACATTAAGAAATACAGAAAATTTCCCTTT
This sequence comes from Geosciurus inauris, assembly GCA_004024805.1. Lineage (NCBI taxonomy): Eukaryota > Metazoa > Chordata > Mammalia > Rodentia > Sciuridae > Geosciurus > Geosciurus inauris. The sequence continues at coordinate 5,520 of PVHX01034684.1, read as the reverse complement.
TTCCTCAGATCTTGTTGTGGCTGATATATTCTGAGAGAAAGAGTTTCCAGATATAATAAATTGAAGTTTGTTTTTTCAAGGCCTCAAATATTTTAACCATTTTAACAAGAATAATCTTAAGTCAGCAATAGTCACCTCCTAAAGGTATTAGTTTTCTATTCTGAGTAACCACAAGCAAGGGCTTAAAAATAGAACTGTTTTTTTTTTCTCTTATTTTCTGTGTGTCAAGAGTTCCAGCCTGGTTAGCTGAGTTCTTTTCTCAGGATCTTACTAGGATGACACTAAAAGGGTAGTTATTGATGAGGCCACTTTTGACTTTTGTCTTATCATGTTTACGTTCTCAAACAGACCATAGTAGATTTAATCACTTTTGCAAATGCAGGAACAATATTATGATTATTCCTTCCTGTATTTTGCTTTTACATATATCCCAATTCTGTATCACCTTTTTTTCTTTTTTCAAATTTATTTATTTATTATGCATTTATTTTAATTAGGTATATACATGACAGTAGAATATATTTTGATTCACTGTACACAAATGGAGCACAACTTTTCATTTCTTGGGTTGTACACGATGTAGAGTCACACCATATGTGCAGTCATACATGTACCTAGGGCATTGATGTCCATCTCAGCTTTTGAGGTATGGTGACAATCTGTTCTTCTGCCTTTGCCTTCTAATCTTTGCTTCAAGTTTTCTTTCCAGAGGCCTGCACTTCCTAGGCAGTTGATCATTAGATAAGCAAGCAATTCTTGTTCTAGGGCTGATGAGAAGGATTTTTCAAAACTTAGAGTTCCTCTCTAAGTATTTATAATACTTCCTCTCACAGTATTTCTACAATCCCTTGGAGTTGATTTTCTCCCACTATTTCAAACCTTTCCCAGTAATAGAGTCAAGGTCAGCAAAATAAAATCACACAGGGAACTCAAAAGGTGTCACCTGTCATCCACAAGCAAAATCACTTCATCAAATGTTATCATAAAACAGAATAATATTTCATATAAGACTCCATCATCAAATAAAATGACTGTAATCTCATTGACAGGCAAGTAGGAAAGTAAATGCCAATAAATAAAAATGGTACACCATAATGTGGTATGCCATTTTTCATGTACTAGCTTCATAAATAATTTTATAATGTATATTTTACAAGGTTCCTTATTATTGGTGATGTAAAAACCATATGCTCTGTAAATGGGAGTGTCTGTTGGTTCAGCATTCCTGGAGATTGGACATAGAATCAATTTTAAAATGTTTATAGGACTGGGGTATAGCTCAATAGTGGAGTACATGATCAGTATGCATGAGCCCTGGGTTTGATTCCCAGCTCCAAAAAAGTATACATAAATTAAGATATTAGTGTGCTTTGATTGAATAATTCAACCTAGGCCTTTATATTAAGAAAATCATCATATACCCAAAGAAATGTGTACAAGTGTTTCTTATTTATCATGAAAGAAATTAAAGGTGATTAAATTAAAATATCTAATTATATAGAATTAAATTATTATGTTTTAATATTTAAAAATCACTAAATGATGTATTTAAAAACTATTTCGTGAAAAGGGAGAAAGCTCATTATTTCACTAAGTCAGTTATTTTTCAAGAAGAGGCAGTTTTGCACCTCCTTCCCCCAGGGAGGATATCTTGTTCTTGCTGCCTAAAGGGATTCTGATCCTAACCTCTCCAGACACTGATGGAGGAAAACAGGAAAAGGAAGGAACAGCAGTGTAGTGCTGCCCCTGGAAAAGGGACATCTTTACATTCTAAGGCATCCAGATTTGTCAATTGTGACTTTAGCTGGAAAGCTCATTATTTCACTAAGGCAATGTCTGGAGACATTTTGGGTTGTCATAACTGAGGGGCAGAGATGCTACTGGCACTTAGTGAGCAGAGACCAAGGGTTGTTAAACATCCTGCAATGCACAAAATAGCTCTGTTACAGGCTCAAGTCCATCTGCTCACTGCGTAAAAGCCAATACCCAGGAGATGGGAGTTGATGGGAAAGAAATCAGGTTTATTTAAGGGCCAATATGTTTGCAGATGCAGGAGAGCTATTGTCCTCCAAGAAAATATCATGTTGGTGAGCTCAGATACACAAAGGGGCTTTTATAGGGAAGGAAATGTAATGCAGGGGGAAATGGGCAGGAAGACTCATTTGGGGCAGGATCTTCACCATCCAGGGCATGTGTCTTTTTTTTTTTTTTAATTTTTGGCATGAACTTTATAGTCAGCATTGACCCCCTGGGGCTAGTTCCTGAAAGTTTTTAGACAAACATTACTTTTCTGCAAGTTAAACCTCACAGTTATTTACATGATTTGTGTTCCTTGATGCACATAACTAAAGAAAAAGGAGGGGTGTTACACATTCTGATGTTATATAAAGACCACTAGATTTCTGGGTTTTGTAAACCTAAGGAAAGATTATTTAGCAATTAACATCTTGATCATTTAAGTATGGGTTTCCCTTCTTTAGAATTTAGTTTAGAATGTGGATAAAGGGAGGGTGAGTAACTTTGTTAAGGACAATTTCCAAAGGGTGGCCACAGTTACAGTTCCCCACAACAAAGAATTCTATAGCTCAGTAGTTAATAAAGCAGAATTGAGAAATTTTGCATTAAGCAAAAAAAAAGTATGCAAACTTAAAATATGATCCCAATATAGTGAAAAAGCCCCACCTATATAGTCTCCTACACATCTCTATAATATATCTAAAAAGGATGAGGACCCCCTAAACACTTTCCTATGATATTGTGCAAAGAACACTACTTAATATACAAGTTGGTATGCTGAAAAGATCATTGATCTTGAATGAATGAGTAAATTCATGAATGTTCAGGGTTCTCCTTCCTCACCACTCTACACCTGCTGTGTACACATTCTTCTCCTCTTACCCAGTACCTCCAAAATCTATTTTAAAATTCATGCTATTTTATAGCCTGACTGCTCTACATAATTCTATGCATTTGTGTTTTCATGTATCAACTTTAAGATTATATATATAATTTAATGTGCTGTGTCTCTGAATGTGCTACTACACAGTTTTCTCTGAATCCTTGCTGTTTAGGAATTACAACATCTCTCATATTTTAGTGCATATTAGTTGCCCTGTTCTTCACTTAATCTTGGTGGATAGTGGGTAAGATTATGATACTCTTGGAAAGAAAAAGAAAGAGTTTTTCTCTACCCTTCTGAGTTCTATTGTGGGGCTCATGTACTAAACAAAGATTGATACAAAAAAAACAAATAGAAGTTTATTAACATGTATGTCTCGGAACTGGGGTTGTGGCTCAGTGGCAGAGTGCTTGCCTCGCACATGTGAGGAACTGGGTTCAATTCTCAGCACCAAATTAAAAAAATAAATAAAATAAAGATATGTCCAAAAAAATATGTCTCGTGTACACATGGGGGATACCCAGAGAAATGCTCAACCACAAAGAGGTGGCTTAGAATTTGACTTATATAGTATTTTCAACTATTCCAAAGAGACAAGCGTGTGGGAAAGCACATTATGAGAAGGTAATTATGAGAAGCACAGTAAACAAGATGAAGTTTCCTGTGCAGCTCAAAGTCTGTAAGTCTCTTGCCATTTAGTCTTCCTCTTCCTGGTATACAGAAGAAATGGAGATTTCTTTTATAAAGGTAAATTTTCCTTAAAGAGGTAACTTCTGCTCTGTTCTCAGAGCTTCTTCTATGTCTGCTGTTTCTCAAAATAATCAGCTCAAAATAATCCTTATGCAAAAGAGGCATATTTTTGTCTCCTACAATATTCATTTAAGAGAGAAGGAAATTGAGATAAGTTTACCAATTAGGAAGATATGGAGACTGTGAAGGCCAAATGAGGTGCTACAATTAGAAAAACAAAACAAAACACAAAGAAGCAAACAAATTAAAACTGAAAGAGAAATTAACAGTGTTTAATTTATGATTGCCACAGGCCAAAGACAGGTTATTATTTTTTCTTTTTTAAATTTTTTTCAACTCAAAAATGAAGATTTTTCATTTAATAGTAAGAATAAATGTGATGATAGAGATATTTTGTTTTAAAAATTCATTTTAAAATGTACTTATTTTCATATACTTCTTGTTCCATTGTATTGTGTATTGAAACTTTTTGTGTGTGTGGTACTAGAGATTGAACTAGGACACTCTACCATTGAGCTACATCCTTTCTTTTTTTAAGTCAGGGTCTCACTGAATTGTCCAGGTTGGCCTCCAACTTGTGATCCTCCTGCCCCTGCCTCCAAAGTAACTGTGATTACAGACATGCATCATGAATCTGGCTGGAAAAATATTTTTGTCTGCTCAAAACCTCACAGTCTAACATAGATTTATTGTAAATTGATATGTTGAGCTGACAGATTAGACAGATTTCACTAAAATCTATTTTAACCTGATTTGATACTAATATTCTTATACTCAGTTTTTATCTGCAAGCATTTAGGAGAAGTAAATAAACAAGTCCTCATTGTCTTTAATACCCTTAAAATTTTTAATTAATAAAATAAAGTTTGATATAAATTCAGGGCTCAGGATAAAGCTCAGTGGTAGAATAGTTTTCTAGTGTGCACAAGGCCCTGGATTTGATGCCTAACACTGCAAAAAGGTAAATAAAATCCAAAGAGTGCAGTCAGGGACATAAAATTTTACTTCCTTGCTCTCCTCCTACCCACTGTGTACTCAGGATTCTACTGTTTCATACAACCTCTGAGTCTACACACAAACACGTACATGCACACACACACACACACATACAATGACTGAATTTTTATATTTTTTGTGATAGTGATTAAAATAATCTTTCTGGGAATGTTAGTTTATTTTACTGAATGATTTTCATGGTTTATATTTTTCAGCACATAGAAATATATGTCCCTTTTTGATGCTGCATAGAATTCCAAAATATATACAGAATAAAATTAGCTCTTAATATACATCATTTCAGTGAGATGTAATCATTATTTTTAGTAATGTGTCTTCCCTTCCAAGAGCATGGTGTGTCTTCTTTAATTAGTTTTATTAAATAAACTTTAATGGGGCTGAGATTATAGCTTAGTGGTAGAGCACTTGTTTAGCACATGTGAGGCACTGGGTTTGATCCTCAGCACCACATAAAAATAAATAAATAAAACAAAGGTATCATGTACAAAAATTTTTAAAAATGCACTTAAATTATATTTTACAATGATATTCCTATGGTTCTCCACATTTCTTGTTAAGTTTATTCATAAGTTTTCTAGTAATTCTTTTCTTCATGCAGGTGGATTGGCAGGTAGGTGGATAGATAAATTCAGAGGTTGATTGTGTTATTGTGAAAATGCTCTGCCTTAATTACTAATGATATTTTCAAATTTATTATTGATTGTGTATAGGAGATCTTTACTTTTATAAGATATTCTGTTTCATGTATGACTGAATTTTTGTTGTTGCTTTTTAATTTTCCTGATTTTTTTTTATTGGTACTGGGGACTGAACCCAGGGGTGCTTAATGACTGAGCACATCCCCAGCCCTTTTT
>PVHX01034683.1:0-12107 GCA_004024805.1 Geosciurus inauris | reverse complement strand
AAAGAACATGAGGAGACTAGTACCTGATAACAATGCTTGCACGGAGCCATTTGAAATATCTTAATATTAATTTGCCTTACTGGGAATGAGAGAGAGAGACTTACCTTTTTTTCAACCCAAATGCTTTGTTTTTCAAGACATATGCAACTGGAATTATTCAGCTAATTCCTTTAAAATGGGTTTATTAGATACGGTGATGATTAATGAAACATTTTCTTCTGTCTCTTTCATTAGTTCATTGGGCAAAAACCTGTGTCTAAGTAAAGCGCTGAAGGATCTGTGTCTGCCTTGTATCTTGAAGCAAAACTCTAGCTTTTAAAATATTAAAATTCATGAACACCATGAAACTGTTGGGCCTTAAAGAGTATTCCCAATTCTTCCAAAACCAAAAAATTCTGTACCAATAAAATTCCATGAAAATAACCATCAAAAGGAACTTTAAGGAGGCAAGTTTTACAATGTATAGAGACAAGATTCCAGAGATACAGTTGTCAGAAAGCCAACTTCGGTCTTCCTCTCCACTCTCACTCCTGAAGTTTGCCCCTAGGACCAGAGGAGGAAAAGGCAGAAATCATTATTGAATCTAGAGAGGCAGCATTATAAAATGAACTATGGCTTTTGGAAGAGACATGTAGGCCCCCCACATGACCTAAAAATGCAGAAGTTACAGTAACAAACACGCTAACCCTTCTCTTTTCCTGCCTTCTGATTTTCTGCAGAGGTCTCCCATTAGGCAAACCCATTAGAAACCCAAGAGCAGAGAAAGCGACTGATGCCATCTATACAGATCACGCTCCCATGCATAGAGAAGGTAGAAAGGGAACCCGGAAGGAGGTGGGGGGCAGGGTGGGCAAATGGAAGTTCTCCACTTTTTTTTTTGCACTCACAAATAAATAAATACCTATTTCTCTCCCTGCCTTTTTCTCTCTCTCTCTCTCTCTCTTTTTTTTTTTTTTTTAAAATAAAGTCATCTAAAATCAAGCTTTCTTTTCCTTTTACAAAAATTCCATGTAATGGCATTCCTTTAGGAAACAATTCTGAACCTGGAGCTTGTGTCCTCTTTACCATATCAAAAAACTCAAGATAACAGAAAATTGTTAATACCCTCCTTCTCGACCCCTATTGTTTAGAAAGTGATTAATTGATATGGACATTTCATTCAGCAAATATTTTAGCAGTTTCTAGAGGCAAGGCACTGTTCCAGAACCATGGGATATGATTCTCATCACTAGTGCTTATCTCTGTTTTTCCCTGTCCTGCCTCATTTTCTGCTTTTTTTTTTCTTCTGTTGCTTGTGATTAGCCACTGAGTTGGATGCGTGATTCAGGCCAAACAATTCACATGCTGCTTCCTGTGGGCCAAAGGGATAGACTCAGGACAGTCAGGTCACTTAAGATAGACCAACAACAGTTGTTTTGCAACTTCATTGCAAATTTATTAAGAAGGCAATTTTTTTTCAAAAGGAACTTAAAAGGATGTGAAAAAAGGAAATTGAGATAAGTAGAGGTGAAGAGTCAAAGACTAAGAGGGTCCAGCTCTAGCCACACCTGAAACCCATTAGACTTCTCAGGGTTGAGACAACAAATTATAAATTTAGCCCTTGTAACCAGATGAATCCTCAAGAAATGTATACATAATAGAGAAGATATGTGTGTATGCAAGACATGAAATATAAAGTAATAAATGCCCTTTTAAAAAGATAAAGAGTTCAGAGAAGGTAGGTTTGCTTCTAGAACTAGTGGCCTGAATAATCAAGGCAAGTAAGATGACATTTGAATTGGGCCCTAAATAATAGAAAAATTACAGAACATTGATCTTTGGGAGTTGAGGCATGAAGAGAGGTAGCAAATATGGTATTGTGCGTTTGTATTTCCTTTAGGAAATAATTCTGAACTTGGAGCTTGTGTCCTCTTCATGACTTTACCATATCAAAAAGCTCAAGATGACAGAAAAATGTTAACATCCTCCTTCTCAGTCCCTATTAGTTAGAAACACTATAACTTCCTGCTAGTGAGAACACAAACATTTAAACAATATACATGACTTTGAAAATGTAACAGAAAAATTTTAAACAATGGTTGGCTTTTGATAGATGAATATTTTTTTTTCTTTTTCCTCCTTTCAAACCACATTTTGTTAATAAAGAGAAAATATCAGAATCTGTTGTCCTCCCTCAAAAAAAAAAAAAGGGAGGATAATTCATACCAAATGTTTTAAATGCTAATTTTTTCATTTGTTCTAATTAGATATACATCAGTAGAATGCATTTTGACACATCACACATAAATGCAGTATAACTTCTCATTCTTCTGGTTGTACATGATGTAGAATCACACCGGTTGTGTAATCATATATGCACATAGGGTAACAATGTCTGGTTCATTCCACCATTCGTCCTATGCCTCTACTCCCTCACCTCTCTTCACTCCCCTTTGTCCAATCCAAAGTACCTCTACTCTTCCCTAGCTTCACTCCACTCCTGCCGCCATTTATTGTGAATTAGCATCTGAATATCAGAGAAAACACTTTGCCTTTCATTTTTGAGGTGATTGACTTATTTCACTTCACGCAATATTCTCCAGCTCCATACATTTACTGGCAAATGCCATAATTTCATCCTCCTTCAAGGCTGAGTAATATTCCATTGTGTATATATACCACATTTCTTTATCCATTCATCTGTTGAAGGGCATCTAGGCTGGTTCCATAGTTTAGCTATTGTGAGTTGAACTGCTGTAAACACTGATGTGGCCGCGTCATTGTAATATGCTGGTTTTAAGTTCTTTGGGTATAAACTGAGGAGTGGGATAGCTGGGTCAAATGGTGGTTCCATTCTAAGTTTTCTGAGGAATCTCCATACTGCTTTCTATAGTGGTTGCACGAATTTGCAGTCCCACCAGCAATGTATGAGTGTACCTTCTTCTCCACATCCTCACCAACATTTATTGTTGCTTGTATTCTTGATAATTGACATTCCAACTGGAGTGAGATGAAATCTCAGAGTAGTTTTGATTTACATTTCTCTAATAGCTAGAGATGTTTAACATTTTTCTATATATAAAATGCTGATATTTATGTTCATTTAATTTCAAGACTAAATATGCATTTATTGGTAAACAACAGTTTTTAAATTCATGCCCACAAATTCAAGGGTAGAATTCACTCAGGCAATTGAAGCTCCAGGCTTCATGCCACTCAGTTTTTGCAGGTTGCCTAAGATCAATGTATGTGTCAGAGAACTTGTTATAACACTTCTGTGCCGCTCTAGGAAACCAGATTTTAGTACATGGTTTTATCGTAGCAATCCAAGAACATGTGCCACATTGTGACATAAACCTAATAAAATCATCAAAACTGGGAAGATCCAAGCAGATTGTTTAAGTGATAGGGCTGCATCAGAAGCTAGGAAGAGTTTGAGCATTTCCTTACTTGAGAAACAAACTGATTTATTTGTGTAGAACTAAAACAGTGCTAGATGTGTACATGCCAGCCTTTAACCATTTGAACTATCAAAGGAAAAAACAAAATGTTTTTAAAAATTAAAAAAAGACTATCCCCAGTTTAGACTCAGGAGGAGCTGAAAATCTTTTGTTATATATAGAAAAAAAAAACTCTACTACATTTTAGGCTGTTTTAGACACTGTGAATTTACCATTTATCTTAAGCAGGTTTATAATCAGAACTTGGATAACAAAATTCTTGGCATTCTTCCTACCCAGCCAACTTTAATCTTCTCAAGGGTTTTCTTTTTCCTCTAGTTCTATATAGCTTTCACTGCTTGTATGTGGCTGGAAGTCTGGGAAAGCAGGAAGAGAGGATCTGGAGCCCTCAGGATATGAAACTTAAGATTGATTTTATGTGACATCACAAAAAATATTTTGTCAGGTTAACCTTTAAATTTACTATTGGTTGCAGATATTGCTTGTTTTTCGGTTAGAGCTTCTCCTTATAGTTCCAAAATGAAATGTAATTTGTATATATTCTGTTCTACAAAATTGTAAGCATGTTAGTACATTTTTCATATTTATATACACATATACACAAACCTACTGTTTTAATACATTTGAATTTGCTCATTTCAATTTTTTTGAGTGGGAAGAATGATTAACTTTATACTCTTAAGAAAAACTCAATTTTAAAAATCAGGCTACCATATGAATGGGAGGGGGGATCACCAGAAAAAATCCAGAATCAAATCCACATTGCATTCAGAACTTACCCACTATTTAAAACAACAACAACAACAAAAAATTAGTCAATAATGTTGTCTACTTTGAAAAAAATAATACTATAACTTTACTTCATCCCATCCACAAAAGTTGAAGAAATACAAATATTTGATTTTTTTTCTTCTTTTTTCAGTATCAGGGATTGAACCCAGAGGTACTTAGCCACTGAGTCACATCCCCAGCCTTTTTTATTTTTTTATTTTTTTGAGACAGGGTTTTGCTAAGTTGCTTAGGGCCTCACTAAGTTGCTGAGGCTGACTTTGAACTTGTGATCCTCCTGCCTCAGCCTCCCAAACTGCTGGGATTACAGTGCCACCATGCCCAGCTTGAATCATTTTTTAATGTAAGACATTATAGTAAAATAGATTTATAATCTTACTATGAGTAAGACAATAAAAAGTTTGCCAAGAAATATAGAGACTATGAAAGAAAATTTTCTAGGCATGAGCACACGATTTTGTTACCTTTGTCATTCAAAGGCACCATAAACAAAGGTATATGACTTGAATCAATAGACTGAAACAAAATATTATGAATACTTATCTCAGACAAAGGGCTAATATCCTTCATACATAAATGCTTGATACAAATCAACAATGAGAAAAATAAACAACCCAATTAAAAATAGTCCCAGATGAGATAAATTGTTAAACTCATGTAGAGATATTTAACCCACTAATAAAGGTTCAGTAAAATAGCAATGAGATATGACGGCAATAATTTAGAAGCTTAATAACAAAGTATTAGTAAAAATGTAGAGAAACAGGCAATGAGATTAACAACATAATGGTTGGTGAAAGTGTAACTCTATATAACCTTTAGGAAAAGACATATGACTGTATCTATATGTTTAATCCACATACTCAATTACCCAGAAATCTCACCAGGAGGAATATGTATTATGGAAATACTGACATGAGTAAGCAAACATATCTATAGAATAAGGGATTATTGAATCTTATTTAAAACAGAAAAAAAGACAAGTCCACCAAACATACAAAACAAGTACCAATGTCTATATTTGTTAATAGAACACCTGCAAAATGAATCATAATGTATGTATGCATTTCACTCATTTATTTGTGTCTAATTAACCATTCCAAAACTTGTGCCTTTATACTACATAATTGATTAGTTCTCACAATTCTGTGGGTTGGGAATATAGGGAGTCTTGTCTCTATATATGATATTGGCTGTGGACAATCCTATGTTACAACAGCCAGTAGCTGGCCCAGGCTGGAAGTTCCCAAATGCTTCACCAATGTCTGGCACCTTGACATTCCTCCATACACAAGCTCTCTCTTGACATTGCTAGTTGAACCTCCTCACATCATGGTGGTTTTACAGTAGCCAGACTTCTTATACGAATGTAACAGTCTCCTAAACATACAAAAGAAAATATCATGGCCATTTGAAAAAGAAGACAGATGAATCATTTTTATATTTCTTAATTGATAGAAAATCATCCAGTATGTTTTTTAAAGATATCTTGACCATAGCTTTTTTTAAAGCAAAAATATAAAACTACTACATGTGCTTATCACACATATGATGTATGTGTGTGTGTGTGTGCACATGTAGGCGTGCCTGTGAAAGAGGGAGATGGGATGGGATGGAATGGAGACCTAAAAGGATGTATTCCAATACATTCCAATATACACCACCAGTGGTGATTACTAGGATTTGGTTAGGGATGGGAAAGTTGTTAATTTTTTTTTTTGACTTGGATTATAATTTTTAATTCTCTCTTGTATTCTTTAAATTTACTACAAATAGTATATGTTATTTCTGTAGTGTTTTAAAAAGGAAACTTATTCAGAAAATCTCCTTAAGTTCATGGTATGGATACATAAGCAGTTACAATAAGTCATGTACTGATTATGATGTGCCAAAACAGGGTACTGTTGGAGGGGTGATAGGTAAGCAGCATAGTACAGGGACATGAGTATATGGCAGGACAATCTATTGTAATGACTCTTTAAACATGTTTAAAGTCTTAAGGATTACCTTCATAATCCCTCCCTTTTCTGAGCATGACCAATCCTAGGCAAACGCAAGTGTGATTTTGGTAGTAATTACAATTTGATTTGTTTGCCATACAAAAAAACACTTCTGGATGAACTTTTCATTTCTCTTCCTGTGTTGACAGGGTAATAACCAGAACACAATGATGATGATGGTGGTGGTGGTGATGGCGGTGATGATAATGATGATTTTGATGATGGTAGAAATAGTGTTTAGTAAATGTCAAGCCCTATATTAAGCATGTCACCTGCACAACAGCACTAGGAAGTATCTACTACTATTATCTGTATTTTCAGTTGTGGAAACTAACACACTCTCTACATCATATAGCCACTATTGTAGGAACTGAGATTTGACCTCATGCAGTCCTGGTCCAGAGCTCTTATACTGTTTCTCCATGGAATTGATAATAGATGGTTGCTATATATATAAAAAATATCCTTAAAGAATTAGAAGCCTTATTATTGTACAAATCAAAGAAGGCTAATAATTAAAAAGTTACACTACTAAAACCCATTTTCCATTCCCAAGTATGGTACAGCTGTCTAACATTAAGTGTGTATTTATGCCCATGATCTTGGCTTCAGTACAAACACTGGAGTATCCAGAACCATATATCAATCTCTCTGTGCCGTAAGAGTTGTTATGCCAGGGAAAATCTGATATACCAATATTCTAATGCTGAAAGTGGAGAGCTCAAACAACAGCTGATTGCACACCATGAGATCCACTAAAATCTGACAGCAGGTGTATTCACCAATTTTGACCATAATGATGGCAATAAGGAGACTTTCTGTTATAGGGACAAGAGAGCAGATATCTGGCACTGGGCACTGGAAAAAAGCAAGACAGTTTTAAACAAGTACCACATGTGGTGACTCATTAGATGTTGAGAGCTAATAAGAGGCTGAAGATTTTTAGCTTAGCACTGATGCTGTGGACAGCAGGATATCCTAACATCTAGAAATTGAGAATGAATCAGGAGTGGTGATAAATCCTGTGCTGATGCCTGCTGTGCAGAACTGTTATATTTTTAGGATAAAGGCAAAGATGTAAAAATCCAAGAGAGTGCCAGGGTGAAGCATATACACTGAGATCAGCACATTTGTGTATTCATTCATTCACCAAGCAAGTGCTACACAATAGGCAGTATCCCAGGTTTCAGAATACAATCCACTGAAAAGACCCAGCTCCTTTCTGATAGAGCTGGTAATATAACAGAAAAAGAAGCAACCAGATAATGATTATAACATGTAATCGGTGTTATGATAACAAACATATAAGATATTGTGCAGGTCATGGTCTAGAAAAGTGAAGAAATCCCTGAGGAGTTGCAGGCCTAGAACAAGGAGAAGGAATAGCACCCAGAGAGGAAGAGAAGTCTCATAAGTAAGGACATCAGGAGGTCAGAGATGGCAGGAGCTGGGGCTTATTAATGGTAGGAAGTCAAGATGGACAGTGGACAGATGCTGATGCTCTTTGCAAATCCATCTCTGTTTTCATACACATGCAAGTTATTTTAATGGCCACTGTTCCTTCAAAGCAGTCAGCTAACCAACATTTATATTTTGAGAAAATGCTATGTGCCACATAGTGAGCAAGACAGTTTCAGCCCTCAAGGGGAGGATTCAAACAATAAACCCATAAAAACAAGTACAAATAAATACCTACCAAATGCTAGGAAGAAACACTGCTATGGAAGAGAATGGATGAAGGAGCGGGGAGCGCTCCAAATCTGGTGGTCAAGAATGACCTTTCTTATGGAAAAAATATTTGAATCAGGGTCTAAACAGAAGAGAAAGGAGGAGTCATCTGGAAATTCAGGGAGAGCATACCAAGCAGAAAGAATGCAAGGACAAATAGCCAGTGGCAGAAACAAGGCCAGCATGTGTTCAAGGCCCAGAAATTAGGCCAGTGTGGTCAGAGAGTGGCTGAAGGCAGGTGTAAAGGGGCGATGCCCAAGAAGTGAGTAGGGGACAAATCTGTCGGATCTTGGAGGAAGAATGACCTCATATCCAGCTAGATGCACGATAACCCCAGATACTGCTCTTTAACCCAGTTTAATTATTAATAATGACCCTGTTAGGTGTTGCAGTTCAGAGAAAAGCCACTAGGGGCTTTTAAGCATGGGAGCAACAGGATCTGATTCATGCCTTTCAAAAGTTGCACTGGCTACGGTTTCAGAATGCTCTGTTAAAGGGGGAAGAATAAGGCCGAGGGCCCAGTCAGCAGGCCTCATATGTCTATCCATTCTGTTTAAGGCTCTGATACCAAATAGCCTCTAGCACTTCTCACAGTATTCTAGATTCCTTGAATTTTGAAAGAGTCTGAGAATTCGCTCGGTCTACTCTCCCATATCATGTAAGAATGTCGTATCACACAACAACTGATGCCTGCAACTGGCTTTAATGAAACTAAAATCAAAGTTAGCTTTTAAATAGAAAACTGCCATGGAATAAAGAGACAAGAGACTTAAAGTAAAAAGAGCAGAGTCTTTGGAGCAAGACAGAGCCAGATGTGAGTCCTGATCTTTTATGAGTTTCTTGAGGTTGGACAAATGACTTAACCTCTCTGAGTCTTCATTGCCATTCACATAATAGAAATAATAATAACCAACTAACTTCCCTGAGAGTATTAAAAATAAGGAGCTTGGAGGGCTGCCTGGTATACACTCAGTATTCCAATATTATAAAAATAAATTAAACAATAAAGATTCTCAAATGCTATTTCAAAATGCAATCCTGCCTGACTTGTGATTTTCAAGTGATCCTCAATATCACTTTTTCTAGCTCACTTTGAAACTGTTGAAAACAACATATCTTTTCTCCAGAATAATGTACACATTGATACACATGCAAAATATTGCAAACATTTATTGGAATTCCATTCAAAACTATTTTATTTTATTTTTGCAAAACTACAGAAGGACTCCTTTTATTTATTTATTTACTTACTTACTGTTGAGTGATGCTGGGAATCAAACTCAGGGCCTCACACTGGGGAAGTACTCTACCACTGAGCCACACCCCTCCTCATCCCAAAAGGCTCCTTTTAAAACAAAGAACTGAGCTAGAATCATAGAAGTGGAATTCCATCTAAACCCACCCTCAGCATCCCAGCTTCTTGGCAAGGAAACTTAAACTTTCTCCTTCTTTTGCTCATACCCCTTTCCTACCTCTGGTCTAACTAACCTCATTAAGCAAATGGATGTTATAAAGAGATTCTCAGGCACAAAAAAAGGAAAATTTTATGAAATTTCATAAGGAAAGGAGGAGCCCATTGAAGGTCTCCAGCAATAGCTGTGGCAATGTTTTTCAGTCCAAGTGGTTTCTGTCCTAAAAAATTTGGTCAGATTTGAGTGTTCCTGAAACATACATTCACAGAGTCTCATTCACTCCTGCAACTAGAATAAGTGACCCAGATTGTTGTGATTTATCACTGGTGCTAAGGACCACAAACGACTATCCATTTCTAAAGAGCTTCTTTCTCAGAGGACTTCACTGGTAACTATCCTAGCTCTAAAAGGAAATCATCATCAAGTTATCAGAGACACTTGTATTTGTTTTTGAGAGCTGCCATTACACAGGTCCACAAACTGAGGGGCTTCAACAACATAAACATATTCTCACAGTTTTGGAGGCTAAAAGTGGGCAAAACTGGGTCCTTCCAAGGGTTGTGAAAGGGCATCTATTCCATGCCTCTCTCCTAGCTGCTGGCAGTTTCTGGAAATCTCTTGATGTCCATGGCTTATAACGCATCACCCTGATCTCCACCTTTATGTTCGTTCACATGATATTCTCTCTGTGTGCATGTCTCTCCCCATGGCATTCTTTTCATAAGGACACCATACATATTAGATACGGTGCCCACCCTACTCCATATGGCCTCATTTACCTTTACAAACTGCATCTGCAACAATTCTATTTCCAAATAAGTTTATTTCTTATTCTACAGTACTCGGAGTTAGAACTTGCACATAAATTTAGGGGAATATAATTTGATCTGTAACAATACTGAAATGAATAATTTTTTTTTCATACTGGGGATTGAACTCAGGGGCACTCCACCACTGAGCAACACCCCCAGCCCTATTTTGTGTTGTATAGACAGGTTTGTGTCTCTATAGACAGGTTCTCTTAGTTGCTGAGCACCTCTCCGTTGCTGAGGCTGGCTTTGAACTTGTGATTCTTCTGTCTCAGCCTCCCAAAGTGGTGGGATTACAAGTGTGTGCCATTGTGCCCAGCTTGAAATGAATAATTTTTATACTTCTACTTGAACTTCTCTAGTTTTTTGTTCTGTTTGTTTTGTTTTGTTTTGTACTAGGGATTGAACCCAAAGGTGCTTAACCACCAAGCCACATCCCCACTTCGTTTTTTTTTTTTTTTAAATATTTTTTTAGTTGTTGATGGATCTTTATTTCTAACTTAGTCATTTATATGCAGTGCTGAGAACCGAACCCAGTGCCTCATGCAAGCGCTCTACCACTGAGAGACAACCCAGCCCACTCCCCACTCCATTTTTGTGTGCGTGTTTGTTTGTTTTGAGACAGGGTCTCGATAACTTCAGGGCTCCTTAAGTTGCTGAGGCTGGCTTTGAACTCAAGATCCTCCTGCCTCAGCCTCCCAAGCTGCTGGGATTATGGGCGTGGGCCACTGTGCCTGCCTGAACTTCTCTAGTTTAAAAACAAGTTTGACTCTTTTTAAAAGATCTTCAGAGTTACTTAGGACACTTCTATTTAAAAAGCTATTTCCTTTGAACATCTTCTGCCTTGATAAAAAAAAAATACAGCATTAAAATAAGGAATTAAAAATGGAGAAGAATCTGGTGCAGACTTCCCTGCAGGCCCCCCTCTGCCACCACTTGTTCACAAAGTTGACATTTAAGTCTCAGGGGTGATCACAAACATGGAATTCATTCGGGAAAATCTCTGCTACCCGCTTGGTACAACTGTTTCTATTTATAAGGCACATGCTATGATGAGAGTGTCATTTATTTTAGATTAGTCTGGGGCCCAGAATTGTACTTCTAAAAGTTTGAAGATGAAATTATAAATGTAAACAGCTTAAGTTAGTAGCCAAGCCTGCTGTTTGTTGTAGCAGATGTCATTTGTGCTCTGCCTACATCCTGTAGGCACTGTGCAACTACTGCCTGCAACTCTGCCCAAGGGCTTTCTTTAGGCCTGCATGTAGCACAGGCTAGAAGTGCTGGGGGAGTTAACACCACTTGGAGCAACCTTGAACCAATGGTTGATGGAAGTTGGCAGATGAATGCTCCAATTTCTTACAACTTGGTTAAGAAATGTCTCCACTGATTCTCAGCAACTCTAAGAATTCCCTAGCTGCGTTATAGTTCAGTTCCCATTCTTGCAACTTGATTTAAAATGTACCCTTCATGAATGGCTTTCCTTTCTTTCTCTTACTTCCCTACCTCCCCAGCATTTCCTGGTTTTGTTTCCTAAATAAATCACTATACATTGTTTCAGGAACCCAAACGAGACCATTATCTTCTCAACAGCCATTCCTTTTTTACTTATACAACTTCATTTTGCATGAAGTTCCCACCCTCCTTGCCAATACCATGGATTTCAAGGGAGACTGGCCACCTCTGCCCCTGGAAAGGGTCCTGACTGGTCTACATCAATCATGTCATTCTTACTTTGAGAAGGTGGTTCAGTTTTGACCAATGAGACATGAAGCAAAGTCAGCCAGGGGATGTTGAAAATAAACGAAAGATCTAGTTTACTTTTAGCCTCTGAATTTTGTCATGTCCAGATGAAATACTGGAACTGGTGCAGCTATCTTGCAGTAATGAGGGGAGCTATGAAGAGAACATAGATAATATCGCACGTGGCAG
>PVHX01034682.1:0-12111 GCA_004024805.1 Geosciurus inauris | reverse complement strand
AGGACCCCAGCTGCAGAACTAAGTGTTTACCCCTAAGACCAGCAGGCACTGGTGAGAGCCCACCTCTTTCAGCCTCACAGTTCCATTGGACCACTGAGCCACATCCCCAGCCCTATTTTGTGTTTTATGTAAAGACAGGGTCTCACCGAGTTGCTTAGTGCTTTACTGTTGCTGAGGCTGGCTTTGAAATCACAATCCTCCTTCCTCAGCCTCCCAGACTGCTGCAATTACAGGTGTGCACCAACACACCCAGTAAGACATCCATCTTCTTTCCCTGCTAGATTCATCAATTGTTCTTCTTTTCTTGGCAGTAGAGTCACCTATATAAGTTCAATAAGAAACTTTCCTTTCTTCTTGTGACAGAATGTCATTTTAAAAAGATATGGATAATGCATGGTGGTTCCTGTAGTCCCAGCCACTGGGAGGGTGAACTCTTCTGGAATTAGGTTTCACTGTTCTCCCCAGATTTAGAGATTGAATACATTGATATCAACCATAGTCTTCCTGGCCCTTGAGTTGGCAACACACAGTAAGTTGGGGCAACAGTGGATTTCTACAAGACAGTTCCATCTGCAGGGATGGCAAGGAAGTACACTGTGCCTGCAAGAATGGCTTAGAAATGGTAGCTGTCATAGAACCAGTTATCACTTGGTGATTTTTATTTATTTACCTTTGGGGAAATTGAGTACATAAAAAGTGGTGTGTTAAGAACTAGTTGTTATTAGGTCAGGAAAGGATGTCCAGGGTTTTCTGTAAAGTTTCATTCATTGCTAACCACCAGGTCAAGTTCTTCTCATGCCCAGGAGCTGCATGCATTACATGATCTGTCCTCACATCTACTCTACATTCTCAGAAAGGGCCATGGGCTAAGGTAGGGTCTGTGTTGATTTCAGAGAATCCTGCAGCTAACAAGGGGCTGGACCTGGATATCCATGTATTAACTGATTCCATGCACAGGGTCCCAGCCTGTGCTGTGAGGCCCTGTTGTGTGCGTGCTCCTAGTGTGCACAGGGATCTTGGTATGAGCATCTGTTGTGGAGCTTGCTGCTTGTTTGTTCCAGTCCTCACACCATGTCTTCTTTGTTTGCAGATACCCTGTTCCAGTTGAAGGTATGTATTAAATGACCATTTGCATTAACCCTGTCCAGGTTATCAACAAATGGGACAAGTAGTACATGTCACACTCAGAAAAGTAGTACATGTCACCCTCAGAATCCTAGAAACACAAACTTGGGACACATTATAACAGGTGAACAACTACACAGACCGCTGACGAAGGCTGGGGGTATTGAGGTGGCTCTGTGTATTATTGAGTCATTCCTTGTATCTGGCTGAGTGGAAGCAGACCACTGTAGGTCATCCATGTGAGAATGAGTTCATGATCTCTTAAGAAATGAGCTTGGCTGTTCTGTGTATGCATTGGTGGTCCTGCTACGCAATGAGGCTGTGGGCTCACATAACTTAAGAGTCACATTCAAAGATCTCTGGATGGTGTCCCTAAGCTGCAGAGGTGTTGTGGAGACATTGACGTTTTTCCTGCTGGTGATGGCAGGACAATCAGGTTTCTGGGAGCTGCCTGCACAGTATCATGTGGAAATAATGTTTTCAGTTTTTGACATTTTTCTTGTTGTGTTTTCTGTTTGTTTTCTGTGGTGTTGCAGTTGGATACCAGGCTTGGGGTATGCGAGGCAAGCACTCCACCTGATGAGCTATATCCTCTGCCAATGGGTTTTGAGTTTTTGGTCAGTTGGTTGGTTGGAATGGGGGATCGACGTTAGGGCCACACTGCCACTGAGAATCATCCACAGCCCTTTTTATTTTTTATGTTGAGATAGTCTCACTAAGTGGCTTAAGGCTTCATGGTGTTGCTGAGGCTGGCCTTGAACTTTGGAACCTTGTGCCTTGGCCTCCTGAGCCACAGGAATTACAGGCATGTGCCACTGCACCTGACATTTTTGGTTCTTTTGTTTTGTTTTGTTTTAGTACTGGGGAAGGAACTCAAGGCTATTCAAACATTGAGCCACATCCTCAGCCATATTTCGTGTTTTTGTGAAGAGACAAGTTCTCACTGAGTTGCTTAACACCTCACCATTGCTGAGCAGACTTGGAAGTCAAGATTCTCCTCTCTCAGCCTCCCACAGTGCTGGGATTACAGGCCTGCAACCCCATGCCAGGCTCAATGTCAGTATTTTTATCTGGAAATCCATGTTGTTATTTGGAGGTGTCTTAGAACGAGATGGGAACTTTCCATAAGCAGTAATTGGGGTCAGCATAAATGGCCTGGCGAGCCTTGCATTCTGAGAGAGGGCTTGGATGAGGATGTTGATGGAGAGGACAGATGTTATGGAAAACCTGCCAGAGGTCATCTCCATCCACATGCTTTTGCGGTCTCCACCCCATGATGGTGGGATTTCTGCCTTCTTAGTTAGTGGCCAGTACAGGTGGGCAGGGGTGATAGGGGTGGGGAGAGGGGCTTGGAGGGTGGGCTTCAGGTGTCTAGTTCATGATGTCTTGGTTTATCCTCAGGTGATAGTGCTGCAGCTGGAGAAAGCAGCCAAATTAGCAAAGGAGGACTCCAAGGTGGAGGAGGCCAAACTTAAGATGGTGTGTGATTTTCCAGCTTCTGGTTCTGTGCTTTTCTTTTTCATTTTGATGTTGTCTTCTAGGATCACACTGTGACTACTTAGGTATGAAGTGTTTACTTCCACACCTGAGACAAGTGGTCCTCTTCATGTGGGTGTGCAGATGGGAAGATTAGTGCCTAGACTCTGCTGGTTTTCTTTGAATGTCCATTCTTTCATCCCTCTTACATTCTGGTGTTGCTGTGCCCTAAATGACCAAATAGTGTGCTCCCAGATGTCCCTGCCATGATTTTATTATTATCTTCTTCAGAGCTGGTGTCTTGGACATCATGGACTGGGTAGAGGTGCAGTGGGTCTACATGTGGTATGGTAGGGCTGAACTCTCTCTGGGGGCCTATTCTAAAAGAACCCTGATAAGACAGGGCAGAGGAATGTTGGGAACCCCTACTCTTGGTTGAACATCCACTGAAATCTTGGGCAGCTCTTAAAATCCTGCCTCCTAGTCTGGGATCCACCTGAGGGGTGGAGCAATTACCCTGCATGCAGGTTCAATGCCCAGAATCACTTAAAAAATGAAAGAAATTATTTAAAAGAAAACCAGTCTCAGTAGTGTGCACCCATAATCCCAGCTCCATGGGAGGTTGAGTTTAGACTTTGTGGCCATCCTGGGCAACTTAATGAGACTTTATACCAAAATGAATATAATAGGCTGGGGATGGAGCTCAGTAGTACAGCACCCTTGGCTCAATCCTCAGCACTAAATTGACAATGAGAAAATTTTGCCTCTGTGGTGAAGCAGCCTTGGGGATGTGAAGTCTGGCTTCCCAGTGACCTATGCTACTCCCACAGCATATAATATGTACTCAGTGCCTCCACATCTGTCCTGTGCTTGTGGACAGCCATGATCAGGGAGAGCTGTAGCAGGCCAGCCACACTGGTGGGCCCATTACCATCATCCACCCTTGGGCCAAACCCATGCTCCTGAGTGTGTTTGGAGCTTAGGTATCACAGTTTACAGATCTCAAACTTGGTGTTTGTGTATGTATGCACCAGGGATAGGACCCAAGGTCTTTGCTTGCTTGGCAAGGGCTCCTCCACTGAGCCACACCCTACTCTCACACTGTTGATGAGTGTTCCTGGGGCTGAAGGGCCTCCCACTCCATGATAGCACACCATGCCCTAGAGAGGACACCACTGGGCTACTCTTAGCCACCGCATAATATGCTGATTTCTCCTGTAAACTTTTTGTTTACAAAAAGTTTGTAAACAAAAAATATTGATCATGCCTGAATCCATGCTGACTATGCTGTCTTCAAGAAGAACAAAGGCTTGTGCTTGCTCTGCTTGGGGTCCCGTCTGGATGCACTAATCTCCAAATTGAAGGAGGAAGGAATCATAAATTGGGTGAGTTCTAGAATTCTGGTGTTGCCTGTGGTGACCAAAGAAGGAAGAGGGTCTGACACCTGGTCTGTGGCAGCCCACCATGTACGAAACCTGGGTCAGCCAGGGCTGAGACAGTGGGAAGTACTAAGTAAACACAGGAAAGTGATCTGGGATCCTCTGCACAGCACATGATGCAGAGCCTGTGTGGCCAGATTAATACTAGCTGGGCTGGGGAGTCTCATAAGGCCCCTTAATTTCATAGCAAGGCCCCTTTGAAAGACATGTGTAGGCTAGCAGACCCACCATGACCTCACTGTCCCTTAAGTGGCAATGTGCTGGGTCTTGTGCTTCAGAAAGATAAATACTTGATGGTTGCAGTTGTACATGCCTGTAGACAAAGCTATCTGTGTGGCAAAGGAGGAAAATCACAAATTTGAGGCCAGGCTCATTAAAACCCTCCCTCAAAATAAAGAGGGCTGGAGATGTCACTCAATTGTACAGCAGTGCTTGGTTCACTCCTTGAGACTAGGGTGAAAAGAGGAAGTTTCAAGTGGTACTTGGTGATCTCAACTGTTTTTACAGCTCTTGTCTCAGGATGATCATGGAAAGCTGAACCTGAGGGAAAGGATCATGGGCACTGCATGAGTGCCCTCTAGATGAGGGGTGACTGACACATGGATACAGCATTCTAGCTGTACCTGGCCCCTTTTCTGTCTCACCTGATCTTCTGTTAATTTCCAGGTTGGTAGCCTTGAGGAATAACTGCAACTTAATGTGCCATGGCTCAGCTGCTCTGTGATATGCTAAAGGCACCTGTCTTACCTCACCACTGCCCCTCGCCTTCTGATCCTGCACAGCTGCAGTCATCAGACATGGTCTCTTAGATTCTCTGGCCTGCTAAGGCAGAGTGGACTCATCACTAATCCTGTTTCTCTTGGTTTGGACAGTGGGTCTGGGTCCTGGTGTTAAGTTTTTACACACTGTTGTGGGAATCTTGTTGACTCTGGGCCAACCATGAAGCCTGGCACAATTTCCATTGCCCTTCATTGTGCAAAGTTTACAGGACTTGCCAGAGGATGTTAGGGGATTTCACGTTCCAGGGGCTGCATCCCTGCTAATTTTCATGAGTCAGTGGGCATTGGGCCAGCTTGTGCCAGGCAGCTCCCCAAGTAAATTTGGTGTGCATATCAGGTGGAAGGCTCAACAGACTGAAGTCATCTGGCTGGAACCACTTTCCAGTGCTGCCCCAAAACTTTGAGGCTGAAGCCTCTCACCAACAGCCCCTCTCCCCAGGGTACCAAAGATCAACTGCACCTTACATACTACAACTTCATGCTGTAATGCCCATACTGATGAAACCACCAGAGACCACCAGGAGTCCTATTCCAATGCAATCACAATTGGGTCCTTTATTGCAAGCTTGAGCAGGAATCGTGCACCTTCTCTGATGCAGTGGGTAGGGAGAGGCAGCCCTGAGTCTAGGGGAGCATGGATTTTTGTGGATTACAATCACAAACAGGGGTGTACATGCCTTGGCTTTACATGATTGGGTAAGGGAAAGTGCACACTGGGGGACAGCTACAGGATTAAGTAATGGAAAGTGCCCATGGGGGGACAGTGGTCTTGTCACTACACAATTAAGGAAGGGTGAATGTGGTCAGTATGAGATCAGTTGACCTTTAGTCTGATAGGTTTGGCTATGGTGGGCTGACAACTTAATTTCCTGATTGGTTGGCCCAGATTGTGAAACTTCTCACTGGTGCCATAGCAGTGTGCCAGAAAGTGTGTCATAAGTTTTCACGGTCTGGGTGGGGGCTGCTGGATTGAGAAAAAAGGCTTAGAGTCACCGAATGGTGGCAGTCTTTTCCTCTCAATGACACATGGGCAATAAGAGGATGCATTGTCCTTTTTTTATTAAATCACCAAATATACAACTTTAAATGTGAACATCCCTGATGTTTTGTGCTCTATTGCCTCTTTTCTCTAGACCTAGCTCCATACCAATGCCCTTCATTGCCACCCTGGTAAAGCTTCTTTGACGATGGGAAATATGCAATCTATTCCCAAGGGCACCACACAGGGCTGTCTCTCTGCCAATTTTCAAACCCAGTATTCCCACACCAGACTCAAACTGAAATGCCTTATTAAGTTCAGCACTAAAATCTGGCCAAAATACCAGTTAGGAAGCCCACACACAGGGCCTGATCATGAAACTTTCCATAAAGAATTTCTACAGGCTTTAGAACAATATTTGTCCCAGAATGACAGGTATCTGGATGTTTCCCATCTGAAAATTTTCTTCCTTCCACACTCAAAACCCTCATTACATCTCTGAGTTAAATATCAGCTCCTGGCCTCTGCAGTTTAGAGCCCAATCAAAGCCCCTACGGCTCATGCCCTGACCCAATCTCATAATACTCCCATGACTTAGAGTTCCACTCTATCTGCTGAGAGTCCCTTAGAGCCCTGATACAGGTGTTGTTAGGATGGACACTGGACAAATGTGTGCCATAATCAAAGGCTCCCCCACTGACTTTCTCCCAGTTGTGTACAATGGGAACACTGGAAGGTGGAATGTCCCCAGAGATAAATGCCCCTCCCCTGGGCACCCCTATCTGATCCTTGGCTCCTCAGCAGGAGGTAATTGGAATGAGAGGGCCTGACCTTTCACTCAGAATATGGACAAACATTAAAAATTCTCCATCAAAATGCAAAAGTTACCGGCCCCTTGCCCAGCGCTATACTGCCTTGCAGTCATCAACTATGGCTTTGTAATCCCCTTCATTTACAGCCCCAAAATAGCAGAGAAAACCACCTCCCTTACAGGTCCACCAACTTCAATATCCCAGGATTAAAAATTATCACACCCACATAAAATCCTGCCCTATTTCTAGCCCAACTTACTGAGTCAATCACCAAATATACAACTTTAAATGTGAACAGCCCTGATGGAAATCTCTTCTTACATTTTCACTTTATCAGCAGGTCTGCACCCCACATTCTCAAAAAACTTAGAGGCATATCCTAGGTCTCCCCATCAGTTACTTTTAGGTCTTCTTAAATTAAACATCAGCTCCTAGCCTCATCCATCTGAAGTCCTAAACAGCCACTGCTCCCCATGAATCAAATAGATCCTCCAATACATCTCCTAAACATAAAATATGTTTTATGTATCTACATCTCCCCCATACCTGCAGCTTCCCCTCTCACAAACTATATTTTCAGAAATCTTGACCATTTTAGCCCCTTTTTCCTCACGCAGAATTATGCAGCCAGTGCTTTTCATCCAAGCCAGCTATTACTTTGCGGCAGCCCCTCCCCCACAAAATCCCAGGCTTACAGCTTTCATAGCCCCAATAGGCAGCCAGGCTGTTTTTTAGACTTTAACGCAAGCCGGGGGCGGGGGGGTGGTGGTGGTGGAAGGGATTTGGTTTACATCTATCTAAGCCCCCCTCCATATTTTCTTCCTCCATTCTGTCAAGTTGCTTTACTGAAACAATGGCCATTATTTTCCCCTCCTAGGACTCTTCACTCTTTCATTTTTGAAATTATAACTTTCATTCTGCACACTAAAATCAAAACTTCTGATCAGACGTAGGTTATACATGTATAAACATTTTTTGACACTTTACTTTGCTCAGAGACCAATTTACAAGGTATACTTGAAATCCAAGGGGTCTTCTGTTTATCATTTTATGTACTATCTGGCCTACATGCTGTTATTGTGTATTGTCTTGCTACATATATTTATGTATCAAACCCAACATATAGAGACCGCTTAAACTAAAATTATAAATATGTAGGAGTCTGGAAATCCTGTGGAATGATTCTCTCCTATGAGGAGATTATCAGAGATCCCTCCAACATGTTTGCTTATGGGCCCCACTGACCCCACTGATGTTTCAAATGAAAGTAAAAACGGGGATATGTGGGAGCATTCTCTGACTTTCAACCCCTCCCTCCCCTCATTTGGCATTCTATGCTGATGGACCCCAGGACCAGCAGAACATACCCCATTGTTTGTGACACATGGGTCCTGATTGGCTTGGGGACCCTATACATAAGCTTGTGTACTTTCTGGAAGAAATGGGGTTTGTGTCTCACTCCAATGGAGCAGACTTACGAGCACCTGGTGTCTGATTAAAGTGACTCTGCAGACTGTCAACCAACTCGACCCGCTGGACCCCTCTCAAGCTTTCTAAGGGCCCTCTACCTTGGTCCCCTGGGACCCCAGCTCCTCCAGCAGAGCCACGCGGTATGAAAGTCAAACTACAGAAAGGCACGTAGGTGAGGCCTCTGACCACCAGCACAGGCCGGGTTCCGCAACTCCCTGGCCATGAACCCAGAGTGACTCACAAAGCTCAGCCACCAGTGCCTGTGCCACAGGTGTCCATGGCAATAAGGTGCCTGGCACGATCTCACACTCTCAGGAGAGCAGCCAGCAACCAGAAATGCCAGCATCCAGGAAGTCGACACCAGGTGTAGAGGAGAGGTTAGGTCCAGTGGCATACATCAGGAGGAGCCGCACACGTGGGGACTAGGATGGCTGATGGGAGACTGCATGTGGATGGTAAGGGGCAGCCAGGACTTTGTGGCCCCATCCTAAAGTTTGTCCCAGAGCTGCACCCCAATGCAGACCTGGGTGAACCATTTTCCGGACTTCTTCCCGAGCACAACCCTATAGTGCCTACCTGGAGACTTGTGTCCTTGGATTCCTGCCGGGCGTGACCCCAGAGTAGGACACTGGAATCTGTCTCCTGGGGTTCCCATGGGCCCCAGCCCCACATAGTGACCAAGGAGACCCATCTACAGGGCTTCCAGCCCACATACCCAACAACACCAGCCCTTTGAATCCCCACACTACATTTTGACCTGGGAGTCCCCCACCTAGGTCTTGACCCTGGGTCTCTATGAGAGACCAGGGCAATGGAGTCTCCCTCAACCCCCTTCCCTTTAATCTTGGTAGAGCAAATGATCAGCCATGTCCACCTCTGCCTTTGGGGCCTAGGAGTAACTGGACAGAGGATACCAAGAAGGGTGTAGTAGTGTTCCATGACCCCAGAACACCACTAAATAAATAGTAAAAGAGCTCTAACTGCCAGGCATAGGGGTAAGACCCAGATCTCCACAAAAGCTCTTTAAGGTGGCCTGATGGCAAAGAGCTGTAACCCCAGCACATTTGGAGACTGAGACAGGAGAATATCAAGTTCAAAGCCAGCCTCAGCAGTGGCAAGAAACTAAATAACTCAGTGAGACCCTGTGTCTACATAAAATACAAAATAGGGCTGGGGATGTGGCTCAGTGGTGGAGTACCCCTGAACTCAATTCCCAGTACTAAAACAAAACCATTCTTTTGAGAGGCCTCTGCCCACCCAGCTTACTCCTGGGTCTTTGGAGGAAATGTCCTTAGCAAATTTCTCCAGCTGTTTGTTCCTCATAGTATTGTTTCTGCAGTCTAGATGAGGACCCTGAGGCTGAAGGGAGGGAATTTTGTTAAAAGGGATGTACTGGTGCTGGTGGCATTGTTTTATTTGCCCATGTGTCAGGCTAGCTTTGTTTTTCAGAGTCACAGACAATTTTGGGCCTTGATCAGCCTCTCCTAGGCAGAGTGGGCCAGAACTGTTATCCCAGCAAGTCAGATGGCCTAGGCAGAAGGATCAGGAATTCAAAGCCAGCCACAGCAGATTAGAGAGGCACTTAGTAACTCAGCGAGACACTGTATCTAAATAAAATAAAAAATGGGAGGGCTTGGAATGTTGCTCAGTGAGTAAGCAACCCTGAGTTCAATTCTTAGTACCAAAGGAAAAAATGTAAGAAAATACAATGACTAATCCCTGTACTGAAAGGAGATACATTGCTAGGGGCACAAAGCTCAATGGGGAGACTTCATCTGCATCTGTAGAACATACCCTTATTTGGGGCTGTGGGGAGAGCCTTTCAAGATCTGGCGCTAAGGACCATCTTTCAGGGCTCAGGTGTAATGGGCTCCTCAGAAGCCAGCACTTAGGAATCTCACACTGGGCTTGGAGAACGTGAATACTTTGGGACCCACATTGTGAGCTTGAATGGTGTGCACTTCAGGAATCACAACATGACAACCAGCACTCATTCTGGACTGGTGGGGAAAATAATTTAGGATCCTTATTCTGGGCTGGGTTGGGGTAAACCATTTGGGAGCCAGCACTCAGGTACCTCATTCTGAGTAAAGGGTAAGCCTCTAGAACCCTTTCTGTGCTGAGGGTGAACCCTTCAGGAATCAGTTTGCACAGTTATCCCCAGATTTACTGATTGAATACATTGAGATCAACCCTAGTTTTCTTGGCCATCGAGTTGGCAACAGGCATTGTGAGAGTTTCACTGAAGGGTGGGCAAGGAAAAACCCTGTGCCTGAGGAAATGACTAGGAAATGGTAGCTTCCATGGTCTCACTGAGTTGCTTAGCACCTCACCATTGCTGAGGCTGGCTTTGAACTCGTGATTCTCCTGTCTCAGCCTTCCTAAATGCTGGGATTACAAGCGTGAGCCGCCATGCCCGGCTTTTTTCAGTACTTTTATCTTGAATTCTGTGTTGTTATTTGGGCATGTCTTGGGACAATATGGGAGCTTTCCATAAACAGTAATTGGGGTCACCATAAATAGCCTTGCTAGCCTTTCATTCTGAGAGAGCTTTTAGATTAGGGTGTTTGTGGAAGGGACAGATGTTTCAGAAAACCTGCCAGAATGCATCTCCTTAAGCTCTTGTGGTCTCAACCTCATTATGGTAAGCTTTCTGTGTTCTTAGCTTGTGGCCAGTGCAAGGTGAGCAGAGGTGGGATGGATGGGAAATGGGGCTTGGAGGGTGGGCATCAGGTGTCTAGTTCAAGATGTCTTGGAGGACCCCAAGGAGCAGGAAGCCAAAGTAAAGATGGTGTGTGATTTTCTGGCTTCTGGTTTTGTGCTTCTCTGTGCTTCTCTGTCACATTTTGGTGTTCTCTTCTAGGATTACACTGTGATTTCTTAAGCCTGCTGTATTTACTTCCACACCCAAGACCAGTGGGCTTGGAGGAAGTAGCATCTTCTGTCTCTTCCTTCATGAGCTATGCAGATGGGAAGATTAGTGCCTATCCTCTGCTGGTCTTCTTTGAATGTCCATGCTTTCAATCCTCTTATATTCTGGAGTTGCTGTGCCCTAAATGATGCAAAATGGGCTCCCAGCTGTCCCTGCCTTGCTTTCATCATACTCTTCTGCAGAGCTGGTGTCCTGGACATCAGGGAATGGGCAGAAGTGCAGTGGATCTACATGTGGTGTGGCAAGGCTGGACACTCTGTGGGAGCCTATCCTGCAAGAACTTGATAAGACAGGACAGAAGGAACATTGGGAACCCCTGCTCTTAGTAGAACATCCACTGAAATCTTTGGCAGTTCTTAAAACATTGTCTCCTATTCTGGGATACAGCTCAGTGGTAGAGCACTTGCCCAACATGCAGGTTCAATCCCCAACACCACTTTAAAAATGAAAGAAATGAGTTCAAGAAAAGCCAGTCTCAGTGGTGTGCATCCATAATCCCAGCTCCATGGGAGACAGAGGTTAGACATTTTGGCCAGCCTGGGCAACATAGTGAGACTCCATTCCAAATGAATACCAAAGGCTGGGGATGGAGCTCAGTGGTGGAGCACCCTTGGCTTAATCCCTCACAATACAATGAAGATGAAATGTTGCCTCTTGGTGAATCAGCCTTGGGGTTGTGAAGTCTGGCTTCTCACTGGCCTGTGCTATATTCACAGCATGTACTCTAAAATCAGTGCCTCCACTACTGTTCTGTGCTTGTGGGCAGTAATGACTTGGGAGATTTGCAGAAGGCCAGCCACACTGGTGTGCCCAGTGACATCATCCACGCTTGGGCCAAACCAATGCTCCTGAGTGGGCTTGGGGCTTAGGCATCACAGTTTACAGAACACAAAGATGGCATGTGGGTATATATCTGCCAGGGATAGGACCCAGGGCCTTTGCATACTAGGCAAGGGCTCCTCTACTGAGTCACACCCTATGCTCACAATGTTGATGAATGTTCCTGGGACTGAAGGGCCTCCCACTCCATGAGAGTCAAACATGCCCTGGAGAGATACCACCAGGCTCCTCCTAGCCAGAGTATATTCTGCTAATTTCT
>PVHX01034681.1:0-12113 GCA_004024805.1 Geosciurus inauris | reverse complement strand
TTTTTTTGGTACTAGGGATTGAACTCAGGGGTACTCGACCATTGAGCCACATCCCCAGCCCTATTTTTTGTGTTTTATGTAGAGACAGGGTCTCACTGAGTTGCTTGCTTAGCGCCTCCTTATTGCTGAGGCTGGCTTTGAACTCACGATTCTCCTGTCTCAGCCTCCCTAAGTGCTGGGATTACAGGCTTGAGCCACCGCGCCTGGCTAACATGGAGTTCTTTTAGGACTGCCCACTCCTGCTGGAAGGAGGGAAAATGCTTGGAGGACCCCAGCTGAGAGAGAGTTTTTCCTGCCCACCAGAGGGACCCTTGATCTCCTCAGCCAGCGGGTCCACAGGTGGTGGTGGGCTTCCTGACATCAGAGCTGTGATGGCTGGGGGAAGGCATGAGGCAGGGGTGCCAGGGAAGGAGGAGGTCCAGGTGTTAAGGATTCTGGACAATGAAGGGCAGCAGCGTCATTCACCACCCATCCTGTGTCTTACAGAAGTGGCCCATGCGATCTCGTCTCTATGCTGGAGGTCTGGGATGCTCTGGCCTCAACTTCACCACACCCATTGCCTCCTGCCAAAGAATGAGGGATGAAGAGATGGGGTCCCAAGTCTCTGGAGAGGCAGATGTTCTCCTTCCCACCAGGCCGCTCTCGCCAGCTCTTGGTGACAAATGACCATCGCACTCATCCCGTTCTCCTAGACCATGTTTAGGGACCTGAGTTTTCTACCAGCGTCTATCTGTCTTCCCTCTGACTCTCAGCCACTGGATTTGACTCAGGCTCAACTTCCAAGGTCTAGTCTGCAGACCAAGTGAAGCAGTGGTGGAGAGTTCCCCGGGAGCACAGAGTGGACAGCCTCACCCTTGGCTCTTCCGTGGCAGCTCAAGGAAGTGGGAGAGGAATGGGTTTGATTTGGTTCAAAGTTAAGTGAGGCACCACCCCTTCTTTCTCTCCCCTAAGACTCCTACAAATCCTCTGCACACAGGTAGAAGACAAAAATCATGGTGCAGGTGCAGAGGGAGGAGCCAGGATGACAGCAACCGCAGGTGCTGATGGGAGGAAAGCCAGGGGTCTTGATAGGTTCTTGGTAGCTTTAAGTTTGAAAAGACCTAGGCTGGTGTCACATAGCCAGAGGGAAAACAGAAGAAAGAAATATGCTTTCTATATGTTACTGTGAGATGATTACCTAATGTCAAAGAGACAGTGAGGGATTTAGGATTCTTGTCTCTGGATGCTGGGTCTCTCCAGCTGCCCCACATCACTATATTTTCTCCCTCTCTGCTCTGCATCCTTCCACTGGTGTTTGTTTTATTTTGTTTCTTGACATGAGTTATATCTACAGGTTAAGACATAAAGCTTACATTGCTTACATTCCAGTTTCTGGAGAAAGTTTTAGGTAGTCGCAGCTGTTTAGTTTGAGATCTTATCTCAGAATCAACTCTGTCTTTACTGAACCAGGCAGCCATTTAAGGCCTGCCTATGCAGGATGCTGATATGCTCATTTACACACGCAAAAGACCTTAAGAAAAGAATGTGTATCTTTTCCAGGAGTTGATAGTCACAGTCTCCTCTTTTCATTATGTTAGAAACTTTACCTCAAAGAAAAACAAGACAGGTTGGGGGTCAGTGGGTGCCCAGGGCTGTTATTGCCTGAACTTTCATAGACGCTGGAGTTATTTGTACAATCAGTCTGGAAATTAGCTCCCTAGGCCAGATTCTCCCACAGCCATCATCCCATCAGGCTGTCCCTAAGTCCTGTCTTGAGGTGCTAGAAATGTGATAAATCTATAGTGGAATTTGTCACTTGTCCTAAAGAAATAATTTGAAGACTAATCACAGAGTCTATACACACAGAGATGAACTTTCTAGGTCAGGGGTAGCCTCAAAGCTGGCACGTGAAGTGCAGGCAAGGAAGGAAACGCCTTTTTGGTAAATTTCAGCATGTAGGCAGACTTAAGTCCCAACAGAGTATGGTTAGTCACAAGCCATCACTGTCATCATGAGCATAAAGATCTGGGCAGGCTGGGAAGGTTTGGGGTCTAGTCCTCCACAGAGCTGGCTGGGACAGCAGGGAATAGGGGGCAGGAGTGACTCAGCAAGCTTGGGTGGAGGTAGGAAAGGAGACACAGAATGTCCCAGCCTGAGCTGCATGGGACGTGGGAGCAGCTGGACTGTGGCTGGGAGCCATGGGAGGAGGCCTTAGCCAAGGCTGAACTCATAAATCTGCCAGGAACCACATCTCTGCTGAAGGACCCTGCAGAGCTTGTGCAGAGCTGCTTCTGGGCAGCTGGACAGGGCCAGGCAGGGGCAGAGACCAGGTGTGGGAGGGCATGAGCAGTGTTCTTCACAAGACCATAAAAGTCCAGCTTGAGTGTTCTATTTTTAAAGCTAAAATAGCAGCATCTTCTGGTAGAGTTGGAGGGGGGTAGGAAGAGGCACAGATGAATTTCCTCCTGATCACACAGTCTCTTTCTGGACATGAAGGCACTGGCTTTGGAGGTGTTTTGGGGGGTTCCCTAAGACCCTGGAACTTCTCGTAATAATTGAGTAGATTATTGATAATTGAGCCCTGGCTTGGGCTCAAGCCTTTGCCTCATAGCATCAGATTCTGGGTGACTGATGGAAAAGACCAAGAGGGCAAAGGGAGGAAACCTGTGGAAGCTGAGGAAGGGCAGGTCCCATCAGGACAGTATCTAAGGCTGTCTCAGTCCCTTTCTAGGCAAAGTTGTTTTCCTCAGTGCCCAGGACAATCCTTTGAGGTCCGGGGATCATCTTCCTTAGCTGGACACCCAACACAGTCAGACCAGGGACCCAAAGGAATGCCTTGATGAGATGCTGCTGCCCTTGAGAAAGGTCAGGTTGGAGACCAGAATCCATGAGCCACCCAGAGCCAGGTGTATCCCTTTTGCCGCTGCAGCAGAGGGGGTGGTGTTTATTCTACGGAGCTAGGGAGCATGGGTGGACAAAGCAGCTGGACGCAGCAGAGGCAGCTGAGATCCGGGTCCAGAAGATTTTGTTCTCTAACAGCAAAGGTATGCAGGAAAGAAGCTGCTGTGTTCTAATAAAACCCACTTGTTTAAGTATTATTTATGGCTGCCTTCCTGATACCAAAGCAGAGCTGACTAGCCGAGACAGACTGAAAAACCAAAAATATTTATTATCTGGCCCTTACAGAAACAGACTTCTTACTTCTGCTCTATCAGGTATCAAAGGTATCAGGGGTATTCAAAATATGGTCTGGAAACTTTGGGTGGCCAAAAATATTTTTATAATATAAGAGCTACTAGCCGGACATGGTAGCTCAAGCCTGTAATCCCAGCACTTTGGGAGACTGAGACAGGAGAATCGTGAGTTCAAAGCCAGCCTCAGCAACGGCGAGGCGCTAAGCAACTCAGTGAGACCCTGTCTCTACATAAAACACAAAATAGGGCTGGGGATGTGGCTCAGTGGTCGAGTACCCCTGAGTTCAATCTCCAGTACCAAAAAAAATAGATGCTACTTACCAGGCTGGGGTTGTGGCTTTGTGGTAGAGTGCTTGCCTGGCATGTGTGAGGTACTGAGTTTGATTCTCAGCACTATATATAAATAAATAAAATAAAGGTTCATCAACAACTAAAAACATTTTTTTTTTAAAGATGCTATTTACCATTTTTTACTCTATTTCTGTCACAGTGTAGTGGAATTTTCCAGAAGCTATACAACATGTGCTATTGCAACAGATGGAATGGAGAAACAGATAGGAGAATCCAGCTATTAGGAAAGACATTAAAGATATTTGCAAAGGGCTGAGATTGTAGCTCAGTGGTAGACTGCTTGCCTCACATGCGTGAGGCACTGGGTTCAATCCTCAGCACCACATAAAAATAAAGATATTGTGTCCATCTACAACTAAAAAATATTTTTTAAAAAAGCTATTTGCAAAAATGTAAAACAATACCACTCCCCTCACTAAATATTTTCAACATAGAAAATAATTATTTTTCATTAAAATGTTATATATGTATATGGACATAGAATGGGTTAATTGGTTATGTTATTTTAAAAGAAATATTTTTAATTCTCTATTTTAATTTCTAATATGGTAACTATCAATAGAATACAACCCACATGAGCAAAAGTTCTTTGTTTGGAGTTTTACTTTTTTGAGAATGCAAAGAAGTTGAGACCAAAAGTTTCAGAATCTGGGCTCTAGACTAAATTGGTGACAGTTAAGAAAGCTCCTTCCTGAGCCCCCATGTCCTGAACCACCACAGTCCCACCCTCTGCCCAGGGCAGACACAGTAGATTATTCCTGTCCTTAGAGAGGCAGAGGACTCTGGGCCCAGGGAGCAGCTGGCAGTGAGGACAGAGGCTAGTGGCCTGTGAATCCCCACAGGGAGGTCTCTTAGAGAACAAAAGTGGGGCTGCTCCCCTGGTGGGCTGAGCCATCCTGAGCCACCTCCTCCTTGCCTCTGCTGTCCCACAGCACTCCATTCATCTTCTTCTCCAGAAACAGGTGGCTGTCTGTGGGGACACACAGAGCAAAGGCAGTGGAGCTGGTGAAGGTGGGCAAGGGTGGTGAACGGGACACGTGTAGGAAAGTGACAGACCCTGCTTGGGTCCCCGCTAGGAGGGAGCCCAGCCAGGCCCGTGGGGGAGCAGGGGAGGAGAAGGAGGAGCACAGTGCAGAGCAGGGGTAGGGGAGCAGAAAGGCCAGGCTGAGCTGCACCTAGAGATCCTTCTGCTCCCCAAGCCAGCTTGGCCTTGTGGGAAGGCAGCTGCTGGGGACAGTCCCTGTTTAGGCATGTGATTAGAAAAAGGAGTGCTGGAGGGAGGGGACAGAGAAGGGCATAGGAGGGGACCTGGAAGGCAGGTGGCATCTGTGGGCAAGAGAAGGGAGCGGGTCATGTGACAATGGGTCCCACCTGGCTGTAGCTTCTGCAGCAAAGTTGCTTCTGACAGGAAATAGTCCGAGGGTTCAGGGGCTGGCCCCGCATTCCCCCTGAAGGCAAAGGAGCTTCTGAGTGACCTCTGGGGAATGCTCCAGGGCAGCAAGTCCTCACTGTTCCTTTAGCAGAGGCCTCAGCCCCCTCCCACCTCGGGAACCTCTGCTGGGAAGCCTGGCTGTTACCTACAGCCAAGGGCTCTGAAGGGCAGAGTCCCTTCTCCCCAGTCTGCAGCATCCCCAAGAGCCCCCCAGCCCCTCCTCACTGGTGACCCCACCCTCACTGGTAAGCAGACTCCTGTCAAGCCCCTACACCAGCAAGTGGCTTCAAAAAAACCACCATTGTTCCTGCCTTGTTGATGAGGTCTCAGTGAGATAGGACAGAAGAAATAAAAGAATAGGTAGAAAGGATCCCAGCACTGTGGGAGGCTGAGGAGAATCTCGAGTTCAAAGCCAGCCTCAGCAATGGTGAGGCGCTAAGCAACTCAGTGAGACCCTGTCTCTACATAAAACACAAAGTAGGGCTGGGGATGTGGCTCAGTGCACTTGAATTCAATCTCCAGTACCAAAAAAAAAAAAAGAATAGGTAGAAAGGAGATATAAAAGGACAGGAGATATAATTTTAATTTAAAGCTCCATATATTTTCTAGGCCTGGCACTTCCAAAGTGCAGTCTATCTGTATGAGGTAATAGACACTGTATTAGCCTAAAGATCCCGAGAATGACCAGACCACCATAAACCACCTTGAGATCACCAAATTGAGATCATCCCCACATGTCTTCCCATACCTACCTTCACCAGGTTTTCTTTTCTCTTCTTTTTAATATTTTTAGTTGTAGATGGACACAATACCTTTATTTTACTTATTTATTTTTATAATTGAACACAGTGCCCCACGTGTGCTAAGCAGACGCTTTACTACTAAACTACAACCGCAGCCCCCCAAGTTTTCCTTAAAATAGGAGCTGATAACACCGGAAATGTACCTCTCACTCTCCAGATGGCCTGCATTCTCCCTTGAATGTGTGTTCCTTGCTTTCCTAAATAAATCTGCGCCTACGCTGACATGAGCTGAAATTCTGTCACGTATGTCAAAGACCCCACTTGTTCTGAGTTGAGTTCCCGGCTCTCTGGGAACTCTGAGGGGCCCTCTTCTGAAGATATCTCTTCTCCCAGGACATCAGGAGTAAACATCTCCACCCTCTTGGTTGAGGCTGAGTTTCCTCCCTCCCCCCTGCTGTCATACCCAGACTGGCTTGGGAAGGTAAGGATGGTGCCTCCCTGTGGGAGCAGAGTCCCCGACACAGCAGGGGACCAGCTGCCCAGCAGTGAAACAGAGGACGAGTCAGTTCCTCGTTCCTTCAAGGTTAAGAGTAGCCTTCAGTGGGGACAGAAGCAGGAACTCAGAGCCAGCCTCATTAAATAAATACACTGAGAAGTTAGGAAGGGATGAACACAACTATTTTATTTTTTTTAACCTTACAAAAAGTAAAAAAAAAAAAAAAAAAGTGACCCAGGAATCAGAATAGAAACAGTTAAGGATGATAGGAGGAGAAAACCTAGTCGAACAAACCAAGCTGGTCTAAATAACTTGACAGTCGTATTGAAGCTTTGGTGGTCCAAAACCTCTGGGTTGAGTCCAAGTTGGGTGAAAATGAAAATAAATTCCATATCACACATCCCAGAAGTCACAAATCATGGTGACTGGCTGAGCCCCTGGAACTCTTGGGAACCTTGTGAAAATACAGGTACGCTCTTCTCATGCACCCTTTGAAACAGGGTGTGGTAAGGGAGCCACTGAAACTGACACAACAGGTGGGCACAAAACCATTAAAATCTGAATACACATAAGCCAGAAGTTGAAGCAAAACACATTCATAACACTGAAGTGGGGGACAGGTGCTCCTGGACTTATGATGGGGTTACATCCAGACTAAATTCATTGTAAGATAAAAATCTCATAAACTGAAAATATATTGAATGCACCTAGTCTACCAGACATCACAGTTTAGTAATGCAGCACACCATAGAGTACCAGTTGTTTCCCCTTGAAATTGTATGGTTGGCTGAGAGCTAGCCAAAGAAAAGATCAAAATTCAAA
This sequence comes from Geosciurus inauris, assembly GCA_004024805.1. Classification (NCBI taxonomy): domain Eukaryota; kingdom Metazoa; phylum Chordata; class Mammalia; order Rodentia; family Sciuridae; genus Geosciurus; species Geosciurus inauris. Next base: position 5,096 of record PVHX01034681.1, on the reverse strand, counting down.
ATTCAAATATGGTTTCTACTAAATTTGTATTGCTTTTACACCATCACTAAATGGAACCATCATAAGTCAGGCACCATCTGTAATCAAAAGAGCATATATTAAAAGGGCTGAGGGTGTAGCTCAGGAGTAGACTGCTTGCCTAGCACCTGCAAGGCCCTGGGTTCACTCCCTGACACTGGAAAAAAAATTCCTTTAGAATATATTAAAAATTCCCACAGAGCAATAAGAGATCTGCAAATAGTAAATGGGCTAGAAATGTAACCAAGCATCTTTCTAAAAAGAACATCCAAATGGCAAAAGATGACCAACTTCATTAGTAGTTAGAAAAAATGCAAATTGAAATCACCAGATTCCACAAAACACCCACCAGAACGATTAATATCTATCTGTATCTGTTAAATCCAGTAAGTTCACTCTAAGTATGTAACCCCCCCAAATAAGTGCAAAATTCATCAAAAATATGCACAAGAATGCTTAGAACAACATTGATTGTAATAGCCCAAACTGGAGTCCTGTATTAGTTTCCTATGGCTACTGGAGCTGGGATTCTGCTAACCACTTTCTGCTTTGCCAGCGGTCACCGGGCTAAGTTCCGCCAACAGAGGGCGCTAGAGGAAGCCTTTCAGACGGGAGGAGGAGGGACTGCTTACCTCGGCTTCCAGAGGCTGAAGGGTCAGGGTGGTGACAACTCTTCGCCCCTGCAGCTGCACTTGGTTCAAGCTTCCAGCTTTTTCTCACCCTCAGAACCAGTGTTTATTGTGCCCCTTCAGATGCCAGCACGAGCTGTTACAGCAGTCCTTCCTGGAAAGTCTGGGTTACACCTCTGCAGGGCCAAAGTTTTAGGTTCCAGTAACTCTTACCTCATCCCCTTATGAACTCCTGCCCCTCAAGTGGCATCTGCTTCCTTCAGCTGCCACCTGTGTTTCTTTGGCATTTTCCTTTTGCCTTTTCAGTTCTTATAAAAACTACCTCTGGGGCTGGGATTGTGGCACAGTGGTAGTATGCTCGCCTAGCATGCGTGAGGCACTGGGTTCGATCCTCAGCACCATGTAAAAATAAAGATATTAAAACAACTAAAAAATAAATATTAAAAAAAAAAAAAACTACCTCTGTTGGGGCTGGGGCTGTAGCTCAGTGGTAGAACGCTTGCTTAGCATGTGCGAGGCACTGGGTTCAATCCTCGGCACCACATATAAATAATAAATGAATAAAATAAAGATCCATCAACAACCCAAAAAAAATTTAAAAAAAAAAACTACCTCTGTTAAAGTAACTGGTGTGGTTTGTATATTCCTAACTGGACCATGACTGATGGAAGAGCCAGAGTGAGATTTTGTGGATATCTGACCTGCCTCTTGACCAGAAATACATGAAATATTACTCCCCTTTTAAGCAAGGAAACTGAGGGATGCAATAAAATTTGCAGATCCACACAGCCTTGCTTGGCTTGTCGTCCAAGTGTCTTGGCATCGTTACATAAACAAATCAGGGCCACAGAGAGTGGAGCATGGTGGTTGTGACTGGCTGCCATGAGAACCACTCGGGTCACACCAGTCTTTATGAATGCTATCTGGCTGAACACTCCTCCACAAACACACACTCCTATGAAGGTCCATAGGGGGGGAAAAGGGCATCTTTCCTGAAGTTTTCATGATCTTCCTCAGTTGTTGCAGTAACTGAATCAAGAACATCAAACTCCAGAGGCCCCTTGCCATTGAGATGGCCACCATTGTATATGTGTATTAGTAACATCATCATAAGGGCTGATCCATTCATCAGATTATACATGTGTTCAGAGATTGCCTCAGCAAACTAACAAGAAAGTTATGCAATTGGAAAGCAAAAAGTTTTGCAATTTGCAAGGAAAATTATATACCACGAAAAATTTTGGGGGACAGTCAGGGAGAGGGTGGACTAGGCTTATAATAATTCACAATGGCTGGTATATGATTTTCCTAATCCAGTTAAACACATACCTCCGTAGTTCCCACCATTTAAGTCTGTGTCTAAATAAAGCAGTACACAAACTGCTTATTTTAAATTCTATTTTTATTTACACTCAGAGCCAGAATATTATCTTAAGATTTCCCTAATGTATAAATTTTAGATTGTGCCAATCTTTTTGTTCTGCTAGAGGCAACTAGATAGGGCAAAAACGGACAGAGGTTTTCTCTGAGTCCCTTCAGATGACATGTTTTACACCAGCCCAGTTGTAGTCTGTGAGCCAGTTTTCTGTTGTTGTTTTTTAACGAGAGAGAGAAAGAGAGACATTCAGTTCCACGAAGGCACTACGAACTTCTATTCAGGCTGGAACTCGGTGATGCCTATCCTGGGGCAGAGTGGCCCCTATTATCCAGAATAGCTCCCTGCTGGATGTCTCATCTTTGTGTTGTCAAAGGTATTCAGCAGGCAGTCATACCAGAGGCAGTGATGCATGTGGTCATCTCCAGATTCTAACTGGATGACCCCTTGGGTCCTGTCTGTATGGCCTAGCTCTCATATCCCTCTCAGGAAAAACAAGTGTTATGTGCTCCTTTTTGCTTTAAGGATTCACGGGAGTTTCTCTGAAGTGACACGGCACTGAACTCCATCTTACTGAGACAGCTAAGTTAGCCCTCAGTCTTACCAGGTTAAGTCATGCCAGAAACTCGGGAGTTAAAAGTAGATCAGTCTTCCTGACCGTGAAGTTAAGATAACATACCAGGAGACAAGAGGTTGGAAAGCCAGTTCAGCCTTCCAAGACTATGTGGTCAGCAAATATACCAGGAAGCCAGGACCAAGGAAAACATAGCAATTAACCCGGTTATGGATCAGCTCCACTGAGACAGAACGATAGCCTGTCCTGCTGTGAGACAATATTAGCCTTCTCTAAAACAATATCAGGGTACCCCCCCCCCGCCACCACCAACAACAAATGGTTACTGAAGTATTGCATAGTTCATTAGCATAGTGAAAATCACACCCAAGGTGGAGACTGAGATGATAATGCCACGCACAGGGCATGAAGAGGCAGGAAGAGGAAGAAAGCAGATGATGCTGAAACTCCACCTCCACCTGTGACGACATGGAGAGACTGTCCTGGCCCACCTTAGAAGCACTCTAAAGCTATACTTTCTGTTCTTTGTTTGAGTCAGCCTGGGATTTCTGTCCCCCACATGCGGGTTCCTTTGTGCTCAAGCATAAGAATAAAAAGTCTTGTTCCTGTGCCAATGTGACTTTATCTGATTCTTCCAATGGAAAGCACAAGAGCCCATGGAGTCGGTAACATTACCAACACCTCTTACATGAGAAAGGAAAATCAAGTCTCTCCCATTTGCTAGGGTGTGGCAGAGGTCCCATTCTCCCATGTGGAGGTAGACACCGTCCTCAGAAACAATGGGTGGGCACCACTTACAGCTTGTCAGAGGACTCCATTAAAGACAGTCGAAAATGCAGGGATGGGAGGATGCTGTTGTGAATGCACCCTTGACCCACCACCCTTCCCAATTCCCTCACCGGAGTCACAATACAATCACAGTGCATATTCTAACACCTTCAGGCCATGATTTCTCTTGGGATCCATAGAGGCAAGATCATGTAGGATTTTCTCCTTTATGGCCCTGGACATGAACACATGGTGAAGAGAAGTCTTCTTCTCCTGAAGCTTGGAACAAAGACTGTCAACTTGAGGTGCCCTGCAGGAACTCACCTGTGAGGCCAGTGGATCCTCTTGAAAAGGGAATCCAGGTCTGCCCCATCAGTTGTTGAGTCTTGGAAGCATCACCCCATGCCAACAGATAGACACGGAGAAGGACTGCTCCAGAAGACTCACCCTTTCTGCACACACATGCTCGGGGAGGCCTCCTTCTTAGCAGAGGGTCAAGGCTGGGCATATTTTTGGCTGCAGTCCACTAGGAGAAAATGGACTTCTTCTAATTCCTGGTGTGTCACCTTGGTCCAAGAGATCCTGACAGCCTGTCCTGAATGGGAACACTCAACTAATACTAACTTAAAGAAAACTACATAAATTACTCAATACTTGAAGGGAAACTAAGCCAGTGATTTCTAATGACATACAACCAAAACAAGTAACAGAAATGAACTTAATAATAAAAAGTAGTACACGCAACTGGTACACTAAAAAGACTTTTCTTCCCTGTATCAAAGCCTCTTTTTCTAGCAATAATAGCTTACCACCATCTCCCCACTAAGTCCACGGGGGTGTTTGAAAGGAGCTAACAACACCTCATATCTAGGTTTAAGTCCTTGATTCAATTTACTCTGAGGGAGTCAAATCTGGGATTTTATGGTCATGAAGTGAAAAGGTCCCCGTCTTACTCTCGACTGCTGCTTTTCAAGCATTTCTTCTACCTCCAATTTCAAAAGCACAAGGAGCCACCCCCTAACCTCTACTTTTTTTTTTTTTTTCAATGCTGGGGAAGGAAGCCAGGGCTTCTTGCATGCTGGACAAGCACTCAACCACTGCATTACACCCCATCCCAGTACCAACAGCTTTAAAGTTTATACCAAACTGATCTGTCCTCCAATATCCTTTTTTGGTGGTAATTTCTACTAATCATTCTCTGTCCTTCACTGAAGAGTTGAGCAACAAAAGTGTTCTCTATTGTTACTGTCTCCATGTCTTTACCTCCTCACACCAGGTTCCCATCTCCACCTCACTTCTAAAACGACCTTGGTGAGGTCATGAATGGCTTCCTTGCCCCCGAAACTCATGTTGATTCCGCCCTGTGGCCCCCCCCCCATACGGAGGAGTGAACACCCAGGGTTCTTTATCACTGAGCCACATTTCCAGCCATTTTTATTTTGATATAGGGTCTCACAAAGTTGCTTAGGGTCTTCCTAAGCTGAGGCTCATCTTGAACGTGTGATCTTCCTCCTGATTCACTGGAATTACAGGTGCTGAAAGGACCAGACTAAAGCCATTTTGTGACTCTAGGCCTCTTGTCCAGAGCCCTAGGTCCCCCACCCAGTTACTGGAAGTTGCAACACAACGGCACCCCTCCCTGGCGCCAAAAAGTGGTTCTGCAACTTGAGTCAGCTAATCAGAAGGCCAGGCAATGAGCTCACTGTAGCCAGACCTATCAATAACCTAAAGG
>PVHX01034680.1:0-12122 GCA_004024805.1 Geosciurus inauris | reverse complement strand
ATAATTTTATTTTCCTTTAATGCTGAGTAATATGCTATTGTGTATATATACCACAGTTTCTTTATCCATTCATCTGTTGAAGAGTATCTAGTTTGGTTTCACAGTTTAGCAACTGTGAGTTGTGTAGCTATAAACATTGAAGTGGCTGCGTTATTGCAGTATGCTGTTTTTTAAGTCTTTAGGGTATAGACCGAGAAATAGGATAGCTGGGTCATATGGTGGTTCCAGTCCAAGTTTTCTAAGGAATCTCCATACTGCTTTCCAGATTGGTTGCACCAATTTGCAGTCCCACCAGCAATGTATGAGTATGCCTTTTCCCTCCATATCCTCGCCAACACTTATTGTTGTTTGTATTCTTGATAACTGCCATTCTGACTGGAGTGAGATGAAATCTTAGTAGTTTTGATTTGCATTTCTCTAATTACTAGAGAAACTGGACATTTTTTCATATATTGATCAATTGTGTTTCTTCTGTGGAAGTCATATTTTGAGATTAAATCCTTCCATCCAAGAACTATTATTTCATGTTTATATCTTGTTTTTATACTTCAAAAGAACCTTATAATTTTTAAAAATGTAGGTTTGTATCTCTCTATAAAATTTAAAGCATTTTATGTCATGACAGAATATTTTCCATAATTTCCATTTTTACCTAATTATTATTCTTACAGCTATATACTGATTTTTTTTTATGTGTAGCTATTTAACAAATTTTATCAAGTCTTGTAGTTTTAATTAGATCTCTTGGGTTTAATGAAATAGAAAACTACAAAGAGCAGAGAAAATACAGTTTCTTTCTTCCTTCTTTGTTTTTAAAATTTAAATCAAAGACAAAAACAGATTAAGGTTCTCAGCTGAGTGGATGCTTCTGAATCTGAGCACCATAGTTTGAATAGCAAAACTTCTCTCCAATGGTTCTCAAATTTTGCTACACATTAGAATCCCTTGTGAAACTTTAACAAATCCTGATGGTTGGGGCAGAAGCCAGGCATTAATATTTTACACATCAGGGGATTCCAATTTATAGCAAAGTTGTGAACCATTGTTGTAGATCAGCAGTCAGCAGACTATGGCTCACAGGTCAGAATCCTTTATTCTCGAAAACAAAGTTTTTTAGAGCACAGCCATTCTGATTTATTTACTATTGTCTGTTATGCTTTCATGCTACAACTCCAGAACTGAGCAGTTGTGAAAAAGGCCATATGGCTTATAAAGCCTAAACATATTTAGTATCTGATCTTTTTCATAGAAAAAGATAAGGCAGGGACAAGTCCCTTTGTCAGCTCTTTTTGTCTAGGATTTTGCTAGAATTTCCTGCTTCTAGAAGGCTTTGCTCTATTGAGAAGGCTACTATTCCTAAGGGTTACGGCTGGACCACACACAGTATACCTCATGCAACCAGGAGATCTTTATTCAGGGAGATCAGTGCAGGTGGACGTCCCGGGAGAAAAAAAGGGGAGAGTGGATGTGGAGGATGGGATTTTATAGGGCCTACGGTAAATGCATTGTGGACTACAGATTGGTGGTCTGGTTGTGATGCGCCTGAGGTCACTTCTAGGAGATGAAGGTTAGGGTTTAACTCCCAGGGAAGGGTTTAACTTGGGTGGGAAGCTTGGTGCAAGAAACTGCTGTAGGCTTTAGAGAAGGGAGGGCTGAAACTAGGTGTGGGGAGGGCTGTTTCTACCTTGCACTATTTTTTACTCCCTGTCCTGCCCTGGCCTGTTGGTGTTCTGTATCAGTTTGAATTTTGAACAGCTATAACTCCAGTATATTTATTTGATTTACTAAGCTTCCAGTAGGTATCAGGCACTTGAGATACTTTAGGGCACAAATAGGACAAAAAGCCAGGTGTACATAGAGCTTTTCTTCCGTCGAAGTGGGATGGGGTGAGGGAGAGTATAAATAAATAAATATGTGATATAAACATACATTAATATATAAACAAACATAAATAAATATCTAAAACTAAGCTGACGATAATGACTTCTGTGGAAAAAAATGGAGCAGGGTGATGATATTGGTGATGAGAATCAGGGCCATGTCCTATTTCCCAGTGTAAGACTGAACACTGAGAAATACCAAGGCAAGCGTAGGAAGCAAATTTTGTTTAAAGGATAGAACTGAGACAGACTTCTCTGAAGAGAAGAGGCCCCAGAGTTGGGTGTCTGAGCAAGTGCTGGTGTCCTGCCCCTTTTATACATTTTAGATTTCCTTTGTTCTCATGCTTTCTCCTCCTGTCATCCTGCCTATGCCACTAGTGATGGAAAGGTGGGCCAAAAGGTGGAGTGACCCAAGGGCAGGAACAACCCACCCAGGTGTATACATAGGAAGGGAGTGGCCCAGGGGGCATTCATTCTTTCACTCCCTGTGGAGAGCAACAGTCCCCTGGAGGCAGGTAATCTTGACAACAGGTGGAGGAGAAGGGCTCTAGAGGTATTAGCATTTTATTTCCTTTTGAATCAGTCCCCATCTTTCTGACTCAACCATTTATTACCTACACTAACTGTCCCCCGTCCCAGTAAGAAGGTAACATTTGAGCAATGACCTGAAGGTGCTAGTAAGTGAACCATATGGAAATTTGAGGGAAGAACTGCATTCTAAGCAGCAAGAATTGACAAGTACAAAGTTCTTGAGGTGTCCTGTGCCCAGCAATAACCGGAGGGTTGTGCGGCCAGAGCAGAGTGAACCTGGTGGGAATGTGGGAGGTGATGTGGTCTTAGGTGCCATTGTAATGACTCTGGCTTTTATAGAAAAACTAAGCTAGGAAACCCTGGGGGGGGGTTTGAGCATCATATAATATAATGTGATTCTTAAGAGAATAGAATCCCTTTGGCTATTGTATTGAGAATAGATTGGCGAAAGCCAAGGCCAGACTCAGGGAGAAATTTCTAGGAGTCTATTGCAAAATTCCAATAACAAATTATGGTGGATTGGAATAGGGTGGTTAACAGTGGTAGTTGTAAAAAGTGAAGCCCCAAATTTCTCAATCAAGCTTCTAATTAGTGTCAGTTCTTGGATTTTGATATTAAATTGTCTTGGTTTTGTAGTTTTTCTGTTTTCATGGTTTGATACCATTTTCAATAAGATATTGTCATGAAAACTCAGTTGTATCTAATTATAATCCTATATTTAATACACTTAAAAATTGTGGATGCTCAGTAAATTCTTAACAATGAATGCATCTTAAAGGGTCTGGGTAGAATGAGATGAATTACATTTATCTTTCAGAACTGTTTAAATTATAATTGCTCCCCCCAATAAGTAGCATGTGCCTTCACATATTAGCTATTCTGTGCTCTTTAGGTTTAATTAGGGGTCCCTTAGAGGTATATTCATATATTTTAATCTTAAACTAAATCTAATATTGAGAACTTCTTTTAAGGGTTTCACTTCAGAGTTTATGAATATATATACATATAAACACCTATATAAATATATTCTTTAGTGGAATTTATTTCTCAGAACTTTATAAATAACTACAAAGATGAACTCATAGTATAGAATAAATAAAAGGAAATGGATTGGCTCATGAGGAAAACTTAAAGATGGTTTTAAAATGTAAAATTATTACTTGTAGATAAGCATTTTACTTGGAAAATAAAAGATATCAATTGAAAAGCTATTATAAACAATAAGGTGTTTCATATATAGAAACAGTTTGTATATATGAACAACTGGTAGAAAATATAATGGAAGATTCACTTAAAATAGCATCAATAAATGATAAAACATAAGGAATAAATTCACTTCTGGCTAAACATTAGGATCATTGACTGGAAGGTTTAACAAACAAAACAGTAACCAGGCTTCCTCCTATAAGTTCTACCTCAATGGTATTGGGTGGGGCCTGGGTAGTATTTCTTTTTTTTTTTTTTTTTTTAACTTTCCAAAAAAAAATTTTATTAGTTCTAATCAGTTATACATGACAGCAGGAAGTTTTTTGATTCATTGTACACAAAGGAGCAGAGTTTTTCACTTCTGTTTGTACATGAAGTAGAGTCACACCGTTTGTGCAACCACACATGTATCTAGGGTAACGATGGACTAGATGGTAACGTCTGTCTCGTTCCACCATCTTTCTTACCTGCATGCTCCCTACGCCCTCGCCTTTGCCCTATCCAAAGTTCCCCCGTTAATCCCATGCCCCACACCCCCACCCCATTATGGATTAGTATCCACTTATCAGAGAAAACATTTGGTCTTTGGACTTTTGGGATTGGCTTACTTCACTTAGCATGATATTCTCCAACTCCATCCATTTACCTGCAAATGCTATAATTTTATTTTCCTTTAATGCTGAGTAATATGCTATTGTGTATATATACCACAGTTTCTTTATACATTCATCTGTTGAAGGTATCTACTTTGGTTCCACAGTTTAGCAATTGTGAATTGTGTAGCTATAAACATTGAAGTGGCTGCGTCACTGCAGTGTGTTGTTTTTTAAGTCTTTAGGGTATAGACCGAGAAATGGAATAGCTGGGTCATATGGTGGTTCCAGTCCAAGTTTTCTAAGGAATCTCCATACTGCTTTCCAGATTGGTTGCACCAATTTGCAGTCCCACCAGCAATGTATGAGTGTGCTTTTCCCTCCATATCCTCGCCAACACTTATTGTTGCTTATATTCTTGATAACTGCCATTCTGACTGGAGTGAGATGAAATCTTAGTAGTTTTGATTTGCATTTCTCTAATTATTAGAGATGTTGAACATTTCTTCATATATTTGTTGACTGATTGTATATCTTCTTTGGAGAAGTTTCTGTTCAGCTTCATAGCCCATTTATTGACTGGGTTGTTTTCTTTGGTGTTTTTTTGAGTTCTTTATATATCCAGGAGATTGGTGCTCTATCAGATGTGCATGTGGCAAAAATTTCTTCCCAGAATATAAGCTTTCTGTTCACTTCATTGATTCTTTTGCTGAGAAGCAGTTCTTTAGTTGAATCCATCCCATTTATTGATTTTTGATTTTATTTCTTGGCACTTTAGGAGTCTTGTTAAGGAAGTTGGGGCCTAATCCAATGTGATGAAGGTTTGGGCCTACTTTTTCCTCTATTAGGTGCAGGATCACTGGTCTAATTCCTAGGTCCTTGATCCACTTTGAGTTTTGTGCATGGTGAGAGATAGGGATTTAATTTTATTTTGCTGCATATGTACTTCCAGTTTTCCCAGCACCATTTGTTGAAGAGGCTATCTTTTTTCCCCCACATATGTTTTTGGCATCTTTAACTAGTATGAGATAACTGTATTTATGTGGGTTTGTCTCTGTGTCTTCTATTCGGTACCGTTGGTCTGTCTATTTTGGTGCCAATACCATGCCATTTTTGTTACTATAGCTTTGTATATTTTATGTTTATTTTATATTTATGTACATAAGTATAATATACATATTTTATACATAAAATATACATTTTATACATAAAATATACATAAATTTATATTTATGTATATTTTAAAATATATTTATGTATATTTTACGTATATTTATGTATATTTTAACAAAAATATGTGTATTTTATGGTTTTTTGTTTTTTTTTTTTTGGTATCAGGGATTGAACTCAGGGGCACTCAACCACTGAGTCACATCCCCAGCCCTATTTTGTATTTTATTTAGAGACAGAGTCTCACTGAGTTGCTAAGCACCTTGCTGTTACTGAAGCTGGCTTTGAACTTGTATCCTCCTGCCTCATCCTCCGGAGCTGCAGGGATTACAGGCATGCGCCACCATGCCCAGCTTGTAGTAGAGTTTCTTAAAAGTCCCCAGAGGATGTAGAGAAAAAGAAACATTTTGATACTGTTGGTGAGATTGTAAATTAGTACAACCATTATGGAAATCAGTATGGAGTTTTCTTAAAAGGCTAGGAATGGAACAACCAATGATATCATTACTCAGTGTTTATCCTGAAAAATTAAAGTCATCATACTACAGTGATATGTGCATTCAAAAACTATGGAACCAGCCTAGGTGTCCATCAGTGGATGAATGGATAAAGAAAATGTGGCATATATATACACAACTGAGTTTTATTCCGCCATAAAGAAGAGTGAAATGTCATTTGCAGGAAAAAAATGGATAGAACTTGAAAACATTATGTAAGCAAAAAAAGCCAAACTCAGAAAGCCAAGAGTGATATATGGAAGCTAGAGAGGAAAAGGGAAAAGAAAAGTAGTGAGGTGAATCTCATGAAAATCAAAGTGAGATCTGTAAAGGAGAGGAAAGGGACCAGGGGGAGTGAGGAGAGGAGGAAATGGAAAGGGGAAATACCAGGGAATGATATTGGCTAAATTATATTGTTATGTCATGTGTATATATGATTATGTAACAATGAATGCCATGATTACATACAACTATAATGCACCAATAAAAACATAGAAAACAAAACAAAAATCCTAACAGCAATATAATGCATAGCCACACTTCTAATGTATAAAATACACATTTAAAGGGAAACATATAGGCATACTGCTATATGGAATAATATACCTGATGGAATATTTAGCTTTAATATTAGAACATAATAATAAATCAGTTTTTGTTTTTTTAAGAACAAACAAGGGGTTGGGGTTGTGGCTCAGTTGTAGAGTATTCGCCTAGCATGTTTGAGGCACTGGGTTTGATCCTCAGCACCACATAAAAATAAATAAAATTAATGTATTAAAAAAAAGAAACAACAAACAAAACTCCCTCCAGAGAAACTGATCTATTTGAACAAAAGGTAGAATACTGCTGAGGGTTATAAAAGAAGACATGAACAACATAAGGGGGGTGGGAAAGGGGAACATATAAGAAGTGGAGGAACTTTGGATGCGGCAGGGGGGAGGTGGGGGGAGGGAAAGGGGAATGGGTATAGTAATGATGGTTGATTGAGATTGTCATCACTACCCTTGGTGCATGTATGAAGACACAAATGGTGTGACTCTATCTGGTTTGCAACCAGAGAAATGGAAAAATTGAGCTCTATATATGTACTATGACTTGAAATGCATTTAAATAAATTAATTTAAAAAAAGTAAAAAAAAAAGACATGAACAAAGGAAAAATAAGACTATATTCTTTAGAATGACTATAATAAAGAATTTCTAAGTCCATAAATTTAATTACTTCATAAAAAGACTAACATTTTTCATTTTTACAATTAGACATTCTATATTTATATGGAAAAATCAAGTAAGCAAGAGTATTTAGGATAGTTCTAAAAAAGAAAAGGTTTGCAAAGGGACCAGACATTGGCTATCAGGTTAATAAACAGAACACTCAGAACAGTCCTTTGCAAAATAAAATGTTCAGAGAGGGCATAGGTGTAAGTGGGAATTTGGTATATGATAAAATGGTATTTGAAAGCAGGAATAATTTATTAATTCCAAGGCGTTATGTCATGTATGACTTTATGAATAACATTTTTAACCAATGAAATAAGAGATAATTAATAAAAGGTCAGTTGGGTAGCCATTAAACAAAGTGGGCTGGGGTTGTAGCTCAGTGGAAGAGTGCTTGCCTAGCATGTGTGACACACTAGGCTCAATTCTTAGTAGCACATATAAATAAATAAAATATAGGTCCATTGGCAACTAAAAAATATTAAAAAAACAAAAACAAAAAACAAACTAAAGTTAGCTCTCTAGTATGTAATAAATACTAGATAGGTCAGAGATCTAAAGTTAAAAAAATCAAACTCTAAACATGACATAAAATTCCAAAGCCACAAAAACAGATTCACAAATTTTAAAATTAACATTATTTTAATTGACAAATTATAATCACATATACTTATAGGGTACAAAGATTCATAAATCTGGTTACTTGAAAGCACAAATTTCTACATGTTAAACACTAGAAGAATCCTAATATTCTCATTAAATCCAAATTATCCCATCAAATACAAGTAACTCATAAACTGTCAAATATATATTATTATTTTATGGTTTGCAAGTTAATAATTATTAAAATATTTTCTATATTTATTCAGAGTAATTTTATAAGTATAGTAGTTGCTTCTATTCTTTTGATATTTCCATTAAATCTTTAGAAGTCTGTAAGAATAGTCAGGCATGGTGGCGCCGACCTGTAATCCCAGCAGCACAGGAAGTTGAGGCAGGAGTATCACAAATTCAAAACCAGCCTCAGCAACATAGCAAGGTCCTAAGCAACTCAGTGAGACCCTGTCTCAAAATAAAAAATAAAAAGGGGCTGGGGATATGGCTCAGTGGTTAAGCATACTGGGTTCAATCCTTGGTACGAACAAAAAAAAGTTTATAAGAATAAGGTCTTAATAGCCATTTCTGAAAGTGTGTAATTCTATAATCACTGGCATTTTAAGATATAATAAATTCTTTAAAAGTAAAAGTAATAAATAAAATTGTTTCATTAAAAATACATATGACATATTTATATGTAACTCTAGAACATTATTTCTTATTTTTGTTCAAACTGTGAAGCAATGTGGGTTTTAAGCCACTGATCAATTGCACTTTCATATTTCTTTGGTTTCTTCAGCCATTCCTGATGCCACCTAAGGTTTGCTATAACATTTGAATAATTTTGTCCTATACTTTGTTTCCACTTCATAAATTGTTCTTTATTATATTCATGGACAGAAGCAGAAACTTTGGGGTAGTTTATAATGGAACGAAGCTTCTGATCCAAAGAATAAGTAATTTCTGGAAATTCTGTAGCAATATTTTTTAATTCATCTGGATCCGAGGAAAGATCTGAAAGAAAAAAAAAATTAAATACCTGTCAAAATAGTTATCTACTAAAAAGTTTTTCTAGAATGTCATTATGACAGATAATGTATTAGATTTTATTTTCAGTTCCTTTTAGTTAATAAAAAGAAGGGCAGTATATAATTATGTGCTGCATAACACTCCACATATGATAGTGGTCCTATAAGATTATATCACCTAGTGATATCTTAATCTTCTAAGTTTGTGTATCCCATCTGATGTTAGCACAATGGTGAAATAGCCAAATGACACATTTCTTAAAACATATCCCCATCATTAAGCAATGCATAAGTGTATATAAAAATAATATCAAAAATTAAACACTCTTGTAACACATGTCCAAATTATCTTCATTCCTGCTACCCCACTTTTTTTATTATCTACTTTTAGATGCCAGAAACAGTCAGACTCTTATCATTAGTAAGTTGGTTTAGAATGAATTCTTCCTGTTTCTGATGCTTTTCCTCATTTGACATGAATAGGAAAGAAACGAGCAATATTTATATTATTTCATTTCAACAGCCCTAAACTTTGCAGCTATAAAATTCTTTATATAGATAAATCATAATCCTGCAACTTCATTCAGTCTTAGTTTTATATATATAGTATCTTGGATTTCTGAAAGTTAGATTCATAAGTACTTCCATTTTATCTAACAGTCATGGAAATGAAAAATTTCTCAGTCACTACCAGTAAGAAAATAATCTAAATGTTCAGTCCCATAAATGCTTTTTACATATGGTGTGGGAAGACAGAGGATATAAGATGCCAATTTTTGACTTGGAAAAATAAAGATCTGATGACAACTTCAAAACAGTAAATGAACACTGTATATTCAGGGAAAAAACCACTATGGGTTATTTGAATGCATTAGGCAGGAGACTCCTGAACACATATATGACTTTGATAGGTGACTTCACATGACAACTCTTTAGGAAAGGGAAATCTGTGAAAAAACCCTAAAAAAGACAGGAAAGGATGGTCCTTCAATAATTGCATTTGCTTTTTGCAGAACACAGTGTTAAAAAACAAAATCACAACAAATTTGGTTCAAAGATCTAATTGATGTTTACTTCATGATTCATAAGTTGGGCAGCATCCCATCTAAACAATTAGAAAAGGTGCTCTGATTAGCTGAGCAGAAGAGGTGGGCTTTGTAAGCTGAAAAAGCATGAAGGAAGCAGAAACAAGGAGCAAAAGCATATTGGTGATTAAAGGTTACTTTTCATATAGGTTTAAAACAGAAGGAACTTCCTTATCATTTGGATCAGGTAAAATGAGCCCTATCTGACTGGTTTCTGTGAATCTGTTTTTTAGGAATCTGGCCTGTTTTAAAGTTCCATTTGACTATGTGATACTTGGCACTAGTGATTCCAATCTTATTTGGTTTGTGTTTTTGAATCTGGTGATAGAGTTCAGCCTACACAATTTATGGTGCTTCAATAATTGCATCTTTTTTTTATGGTTCCCATAAATTTTGTTTAACAATGACCAGTGAACAAGCAAGAGGTCATTATTTAATCAGGATGAAAATTTAAGGACTTTTTGAAGCTAAGAATCCCCTGCTTTTAGAAGTTACTCAGGTTTGGCCACTAAAGAATTATTTTGAGTTAATCATTTTTTGACATTTGTAAGTAGGAAGGAAACTTAATGAGAAATAAATGTTAATAATGGCTAAAATGGGACAGTGTATAAGTAAAATCCTAAATCTAAAAATGCTATTTGAAAATTAATTGATACTGAAGGGAAGTTGGCAGCCATTCTTATAACACGGAAGAATGGCTTTTGGAATCAGACTGGGGTTGAACTTTCAGTTCTGCTACTGCTTAGCTGTGAGACCTTGTACAGATGTCTGAACTTCTTTGACCCCTAGACTCCTCTGTCAAATGAAAAGAATATTACTATCTTGTAGAGTTTGGATGCGTATTACATAATATATGTAGAATGTCTGCTTCATAGGAGATAAATGTTGATCTTTTAGAACAGATAATAAGAAGGTGGTGACTACTGATTGGGAAATGGAACATGAGCATTAAAAGATCCCTGATTAGGGGGCTGGGGTTATGGCGCAGTGGTAGCGTGCTCGCCTAGCACGCGTGAGGCACTGTGTTCGATCCTCAGCACCACATAAAAATAAAAAAACAAAGATATTCTGTCTGCCTACAACTAAAAAATAAATATTAAAAAAAAAAGATCCCTGATTAGGGAAAACAATGGCTTTATCATAAGATACAGATTCAAAGACTTACAGCACTTTTTTTGATATTCGCATGCTGACTGGCAAGGAAGCTACTTCTCACTTGGGCAACCTTCTATAGCCTGTCTCATCAGGAGAAGCAGCAGATTTAACAATAAATATTGAATCTCTTGAGCAGTGCTATGTAGGTCAGCTCATGCATAATATTATACTTAAAAACACATCAATTAATTTACCAAAGAGTTGAGGCAATACTGAAGCACCATCAGAGTAGGCTATGTATTTCCATTGGTTAGTTCGAAGCATATAGGTGGAAGCATTCACATTGCATCCGTGGAATTCACTCAGAATCCAGGGAGGATGTAGGTTTTTGACTTTATGTTTATTCTTAGACTGTTCTGATGATAATGGCAACAAAGAGTATCCACTCAGGTTTTGAGGCAGAGGAATTCCAGCAATATCTTTGTAGCAAAAATAACAAAATATTAAAAAATAATTCATCCTTATATTAACTGAATATTCATAAATGACATCATTTACATTTTCACTTATCATTAAAGGTCACAGAGACTAGAGATTATATATGAGTTTTATAAATGGATTACCTAGATTTAGATGCTTATTCCATTAGACATGACCTTGAGCAAGTAATTAAATTATCTGAACCCCAGTTTCTTTACTTGTGAAAGAAGGATAATAATGATACTTGTATCATTTCAGATTTAAATAAGATAATTTATGGAAAATTCCGAGAACAGTACTTGTTGCATAAGAGCCCTACCAAAGTTACTTGATGATAAAGATTTTTTTTCTCACTTTTAAGGAGATCTTAAGGACTAGTATTTTGTAAAAACATTCCTTGTAGAATCCTGAACTATACTGATTTCAGGAAAAGTATTTTTTTTTACTTATCAAATATATACACATAGACCAACAGTATAAGAGATGTCCAATTTAAAAGTAGATTGGAGCTGGGAGCAGTGGCACATGCCTGTAATCTCAGCACTTTGGGAGGCTGAGACAGGAGAATAGCAAGTTCAAAGCCAACCTCAGCAATGGCGAGGTGCTAAGCAACTCAGTGAGACCCTGTTTCTACATAAAAAAACAAAACAAGCCGGGCGTGGTGGCTCACGCTTGTAATCCCAGCACTTAGGGAGGCTGAGACAGGAGGATCGCGAGTTCAAAGCCAGCCTCAGCAATGG
>PVHX01034679.1:0-12114 GCA_004024805.1 Geosciurus inauris | reverse complement strand
TCTTGCTAAGGATTCCTCTGGCTATTCTGGGTCTCTTATTTTTCCAAATGAATTTCACTATTGCTTTTTCTATTTTTTTTTTTTTTTTTGGTACCAGGGATTGAACTCAGGGGCACTCGACCACTGAGCCACATCCCCAGCCCTATTTTGTGTTTTATGTAGAGACAGGGTCTCACTGAGTTGCTCAGTGCCTCGCCGTTGCTGAGGCTGGCTTTGAACTCGCGATTCTCCTGTCTCAGCCTCCCTAAGTGCTGGGATTACAAGCGTGAGCCACCGTGCCCGGCTGCTTTTTCTAGTTCTATGAAGAATGTCATTGGGATTTTAATAGGAATTACATTAAATCTGTGTAACAGTTTCAGTAATATGGCCATTTTGACAATATTAATTCTGCCTATCCAAGGGCATGGGAGATCTTTCCATCTTCTAAGATCTTCAATTTCTTACTTTAGTGTTGTAGTTTTCATTGTAGAGGTCTTTCACCTGTGTTGTCAGATTGATTCCCAAATATTTTATCTTTTTTGAGGCTATTTTGTTTTTTTTTTGTTTTTTTTTTTTTTAATTTTTTCTAGTTGTAGATGGACACAATGTCTTTATTTTATTGCTTTGTATGTGGTGCTGAGGATCGAACCCAGGGCCTCACGCATGCGAGGCAAGCGCTCTACCGCTGAGCTACAATCCCAGCCCTTTTGAGGCTATTTTGAATGGGGTAGTTTTCCTAATTTCTCTTTCAGTGGATTCATCACTTATGTATAGAAATGTATTTGATTTATGTGTATTGATTTTATGTCTACTCTATTGCTGAATTCATTTATTAGTTCTAGAAATTTTCTGGTGGAATTTTTTGGATCTTCTAAATATAGAATCATGTCCTCAGCCAATAGTGATAGTTTGATAGTTCTTCTTTCCCTATTCATATCCCTTTAATTTCTTTCGTCTGAGAGCTCCAGCTAGAGTTTCAAGGACTGTGTTGAATAGCGGTGGTGAGAGAGGGCCTCCCTGTCTTCTTCCAGGTTTTAGAGGGAACGCTTCTAATTTTTCTCAGTTGTGATGAGAGGGGTTCAGGCAGCATTTAGCTGACCCATGGGAGTGAGCCATGTGGACAGCTAAGGGACAGTATTCCCTTGTGACTGCAGGTCTAGGTCCCAGAGGTGGGCATGTGCTGGGGTCTTGGTGGGTTGGACAGTAGTAGTGAGGCCTGGCCTCTTACCCCAAGTGCGGAGAGGGCCCGGAGGCTTTGGCAGGCGGTGACGTGCCCCTAGTTCTCAAGGGACCCTGGCTATGGTGGAGAACAGAGTCTCCGGTGTGGTGGGCATGGGGGTGCTGAGGCCTGGTCAGATTCCGGGTGCACCCTGAAGGTGGAAGCCAGATTTCCTGCAGGATTGTGCGTGGGCATGAGAGGAGCGTCTGGCTGGGGCAGGAGGAGAGCTGGCCTGCCACTGGGTGGGGCAGGAGGAGCAGGCAGGTGGGGACCCCACGTTCAGTGCGCCCTAACTTCTTTGGTGGGGGAAGTGGAGCGGACGTGGCCATCCCGGGGGCATCGCAGGGAGGTGTCCTTTGTCCCTCTGGTGCTGGGGGTTGAGCCAGCCCAGCCTGTAGACAGTTGATTGCCATGGCTGCTGCTGGGGCTGGAATCCAGCCTCGCACGACTAGGCAAGGGCTCTGCCACCTGCTCCAGCCCCGGCCCTTTTTATCTTTTGCTACAGGTCTCTAAATTGCCCAGACTGGGCTCAAACTTGTGATCCTCCTGCCTCAGCCATCTAAATGGTTGGGATTACAGGGGCCACCACGCCTGGCCAGTAGGTGGTTTTTAAAACCATAAGCCAAGGTCACTGGTTCTCCTGGATACTTTCTGGGCCTGTGTGGTCAGGTCCTTGTCATTATGGCTGTGCTCAGAGGTCACGTCCTTTGCTGGGCCCTGCCCAACCACCCCGGCTGCCTGGTCCACTTCATAGTGTTTCGCGCTCCTGGCCCTGTGGGAAAGTGTGTCTTCACTGGCTTCTTGGATGTCTCCTCGCCTCTGTCCATGTCTGGCTGGCTGGCTCTCTGCTCTGTCCCCAGGAGCCAGCTCACACCTGGCAGAGTGAGCCATCCTACTTGTTAGTACTTGGTGATTGCTTTTCTTTTCTGTGGCCACAGGCTCCACCCCATCCAGCCAGTCAAATTCACTGAGCATCAGTGGGTGCAGGGCACTTTTGGGAATGAAAAGCTTACACCCCAGTCTCCTAGGAGCTGGCATTAGGGGGCGGAGTCACAGAGATTAACCAGCCAAGCAGAAGGGCATGAAGAATCGTGGGCCATGGTGATTCAGTAGGTGTCATGTCGCACTGGAGGGAGTATGCACTGGGACCAGAGTCCCAGGAAGCCAGGTGTAGGGGTGCACACCTGCAATCCCAGGGAGCCAGGAGGCCGAGGCAGGAGGATCGCAAGTCAGAGGCCAGCCTAAGCAACTTAGTGAGGCCCTAGGCAACTTAGCAAGACCCTGTCTCAAAATAGAAAGGGCTGGGATGTGGCTCAGCGGTTAAGCATCCCTGGGTTCAATCTCTGGTACCAAAAAAAAGTCCCAGGACCCGGGAGGGCTGGGCAGGGGCAGGGAGACCCTCGGGGAGAACACCTGCAGAGCTTGCGCCCTGGGTGCGCAACATCACATTCACATTCAGTTCTTGGAGGGGTCCGGCCCTCCGCCCCAGGGCGCTGTGCACACTGGCTGCACGGCTGCAGCAGTGGGTTTCTGCGCTGCTGCCAGTCCAGCTGCCAGTCCAGCTGCCGAAGCCCGGGAGAGGCCAAGGTTTCCAGGACTCACCCCTCCTGCATGCCTCTGCTGGTTCCAGGGTCCCAGGCACACTGCTAGCCTTGTGACCGGCTCTTCCTCTCCTCCTATCTCAGCCTCCCTGGGCTCGCAGTGGGCAGGTGGAGGCAGGAGCGTCCCTCTGCGCTGTCACCCTGCCCCTGCCATCATGGAAACGTCACAACTTGTGGGTGTTTGAGCAACCACCCAGTGGGTGTGTGCTGGATGTGACTGGCAGATGGCGGATGGGTGAACAGCACCTTTTCCTTCTTCCCAGGTGGCTTCTGGCACAGCAGTCTGATTGACCGAAACCTCATTGATTATTTTGTCCCCTTCCTCCCCCTGGAATACAAGCACCTGAAGATGTGCATCAGGGTTGAGATGCAGGCCCGAGGCTATGAGATTGATGAGGACATTATAAGCAGAGTAGCCGAAGAGATGACGTTTTTCCCCAAGGAGGAGAGAGTTTTCTCGGACAAGGGCTGCAAGACGGTGTACACCAAGCTGGACTATTACCTCGACGACTGACGGCGTGGGCCCCAGCCGTCGCTCGGAGGGGAACTCAACGCTCAGTCTGCCCTGGGAACAGGAATCAAATGGATGTTTCCCCGGGGATGCAGCAGGAATTCTGGGCCCTGTTCCCATCCCTGGGAGGCCGCAGCGCCACACCTTAGAGACCACTGCTGTGGACAGGAAGCTTCCAGAGCCTTCAGAGGAGAGAATAGCAGCTCCCAGCCCACCCACTCCAGGGCTCATGATTTTTAAAAAATTATGTTTTAATTTCACTTGTTTCTGTTTCAAGGAAAGACAAATAAGTTTTACTGAAAATGTGGTAACTTTATTTAAGATGGTTTTTAACATTATGAGAAACTTTTCAGATTCTAAGCTTCTGGCTTTGTGTGATTTTTTTCAAATCCCCATCATTGCACGCCATCATGTCTACTGCATTAAAAGGAAAAGAGAGAAAAAAAGGCCAAGCACAGATCCTTGACATCTGTTCTGTGGGAAGGCAGTACAGGGTACACCAGCGCTGTCCCAGGATGACCAGAGCCAGCCCTGCCGGGGCCAGGAACTGTGCAAACAGAAGGACAAGTACTTAAGAGGACCCAGGCAGGCAATGTGGGTAAGCCCCACGTCCCCTCCTGGGGTTTTCATCTCAGGAACAGTGTGAACCGTGAGGACGAGCTTGGTAATGCTGTGTACATTTGTCAGAACTTGAATCTTTTGAAAGAAACATCCAGAGCCTGCAACACGCCTGTAATCCCAGGCTGAGGATCAGGAGTTTGAGGCCAGCCTGGGCATCTTGGTGAGGACAGGGTAATGAGACCCTGTCTCGAAACTAAAAAGAGCTGGGATATACCTCAGAGGCCATGTCCACAGCAATCATACTGGGTTCTATCCCCTGTATCACCCCTGCCCCCAAAGAGACCTCCCCCTGGCCCTTTGCCAGCCCCTCTACTGTCTCCAAATGAGCTGCACTTCCTCTGCTGGGTTCTGAGTTGTTGGTTGGTGGATTTTGCCATATATTTTTTTTCAACTCCCTCACTTGTTTCTAGCTTTCGTTATGTTAAATCAGAGCCTCAAATCTAGGAGAGCTCAGCTGCCCCTCTGAGAAGGCCAAGAATAGTATTATTTATAAATGCTACTATTTTACAATAGAACTTTGAACTTCTGGTTTTTCTTTTGTGTGATGCTAGGGATGGAACCCAGGTCCTTGCGCATGCTAGGCAAGCACTCCACCATGCGCTGCGCCCCAGCCTCGCATGGGATCTTGTGCGCATGATTTGTGGATAGGCTTGTGAGTGTGCTGGAGATTGAACCTGGGACCTCACACGTGCTAGGCGAGCACTTCACCACTGAGCTGTACCTGTAACCTTTGAGTATGTTCTTTACAGGGAAAAATCCCTTCACCATAGGCCTTGTGAGCAAGGAAGGAAGGAAGGGAAGAAAATAAAATCTAATCCTCCCCCAGCTGCCCAGCGCAGTGCACTCCAAGGCCCGGACTCAGCTCCTAGCACCCAGCCATGGCACTCCAGTTCAGCAGAGGCCAGGGAGGAGTAAGGGCTCCAGGAGACTGGCCGTGTCGTGCTGCGCAGCTCCCAGGCCTCCAGAAGGCAGCGCTCCCAGGAAGTGTTCCAGCAGGCTTGGAAGGCGGGCTGGAGAGGCTGAGGGCACAGCTCAGCAGCAGAGCCATGTGCAAGACCCCGGGTTCAACTCCCAGCATAGAAAGATGCTGGCCTGGCTGCTGGGCTACCGTGGGAACCTTCTGCCTCTTGGCTACCTGGCCTGTTTCTAGGGCAGCCCAGCCTTCCGAACAATGGCTCAGGTGTCCCAGCAGTCACAGATGAGCTCTAATCATCCATCTGAGGATGGCAGCCCTGGCACCGTCAAGTCCCTAACTAGGAAACACAGGTCCTCTGACTTCGTTTTGCCAAGTTCAGTCTTGGATGAAGCAGTTTGGGCTAGAGCAGAAACTGCCTTAGGCTGAGAACCAGACAGAGAAAACAGGTCTCCTGGAGTTGAGTACTTCAGCTGGGAGATGGAGGGAGGGGGCTGGGTGAAGAAGAGTGTGTGAACTTTCTAGAAGTTCCCAGTCCTGTTAAGAGTCCGTGTTATGAACTCAGCGGCAAGATCATTGCCAGGTTAAGTGTGGTTCAGGTAAGATGTGACAACCAGGTTCCCATCATGTCCTAGTTCTGGGTGGGAAGGGCCAGCAGATGAGTTTCCTCACCCGAGTTAGGGTCCCAGGGCTTCAACCGTGTTAACCTCAGGAGGAAGCATGTGCTAGAAAGAGGCCCACCTGGGTCCTAGGAAGCACTCCATCAGCTAACTCTCTGGGGATAACAGCCTTTGAGGCAAATCTTGGTTGTGAGATGCAAACTGCCAACCCCACACCTGGGGTAAGGTGCATCTAACACCTGAGCTGTTGAAAAGCCTTTATTCTGTGCTCAGACTTTGCCTCCACACAAACGAGGAGTAAGAAGAAAAAGCAAGCTGGGCGCGGTGGCGCACGCCTGTAATCCCAGCACTTAGGGAGGCTGAGACAGGAGAATCGCGAGTTCAAAGCCAGCCTCAGCAACGGCAAGGTGCTAAGCAACTCAGTGAGACCCTGTCTCTACATAAAACACAAAATAGGGCTGGGGATGTGGCTCAGTGGTCGAGTGCCCTGAGTTCAATCTCCAGTACCAAAAGAAAAAGCAAATGACATCTCACAACATAGTATTTAGACTTTATTTTCTATTTAGTAGGTCAGTTCAAGCTCTTGTCCACATCTCACAGAGGCAGGAGGCTGGGCTTTTCCAGTTACAAATCAGTAACCGCAGTCCAAAGGTGGCCCGAAGGTGTGCAGCTTATTGCATCACTGTAAATAGGATAACTTGTCTCCTCCTGACCACAGGCCCAAAAGGTTATAGAAGACAGGTAACTTAGCTCCAGTGTGAGAATACGTCCTGAAACACAGGAGCCTCATCTTAGCATCCTCATTTATTTTTTGGTATGAGGGATTGAACTCAGGGGTATTCGACCACTGAGCCACATCCCCAGCCCTATTTTGTGGGGTTTTTAAAATATATTTTTTAGTTGTTGATGGATATTTATTTTATTCATTTATTACTTATATGTGGTGCTGATCAAACCTAGTGCCTCATGCATGCTAGGCAAGTGCTCCACCACTGAGCTACAGCCCCAGCCCTATTTTGTGTTTTATGGAGAGACATGGTCTCACTGAGTTGCTTAGCATCTTGCTGGTGCTGAGGCTGGCTGTGAACTTGGGATTCTCCTGTTTCAGCCTCCCAAAGTGCTGGGATTACAGGCGTGTGCCACCACACCCGGCTGGCATCCTCATTTATTTGGTGGTGCTAGGGATGGAACCCAAGGCCCCCTGCATGCTAGGCCAGCACTGTACCCAAGCCACACCCCCCAGCCCATCTTGGCAGGTTTTTTTCAGTTGTAGATGGACACAATACCTTTATTATTTTTATGTGGTGCTGAGGATTGAACCTCGTGCCTCACATTTGCTAAGCAAGCACTCTACCTCAGAGTCCCAGCCCCCATCTTGGCATTTTTAAAAGACAGAATGTGATACCCCATAAGGCATTTCCATGTTGTAAGATCTTCATTCTTGTACATTTCACATACATAAAAATGTTACAGTTTCAATTACGTGTCTACAGTTACATCACAACTGTGGGTCAGACAGAAGGATCAGCTGGCTGGAATCTCCCAACTCTAATTTCCCAATGATCAGGGCCATCCAGCCTGGCACTAACACAGAAGGGTCAGCAGCAGATGACACCCAGACCAGCGACCAATCAGATGGCCTTCCTTGATCTGCAACTGTAACCATAATGGACCTCACACTAAACAGTAACAATTTCCCCAGCACAAAAAATAAAAATAAAAAACCCATACTATCGAAGAGTACCTGAGAATAAGCAATTATCCCATTTTGTATGCTTCCCAGGTTTTAAAATATGTAATACCCTGTACTTTATCACCTAAGATTCAGAAGTAAAAAACTTATAAAAATATAAGTACTTTTAAGAAGGCAAGGGTCTTGCCTCCTCCACAATCAGGCTCCGCACACCCACGGCAGCCCAGGGAGCCAACCCGTCCGGCCGAGCTGCGCGTAACCCACGTGTGAAGTGTAACAGGCAAAAGCAGCAGGATGGGGGCAAGGAGGGGATCCAGAGCAGCAGTCTCGTTCTGGTGACTCCAGTGATGATGCGGCTGAGGGGAACCACGCAGTGGCATGCTCAGGGGACATGGTGCGAGGGGCTGGCAAGTTCACCATGGGAGGTGGAAAGGCCAGACTTGAGGGACTCTTGGTCCTGGTCTGTAGGGCCACATCCTCCTTGCTGACACCACCAGCACCTGCAGGTGCCACCAATGTTAACTAGAACACTCCAGTCAGTGAGTGCTCTCTGTGCAAAGAAAAAGCAGAGCAGGATGATTTTGGCATGTGAAAACCTGATGCTTCCAACTGCAGCAGGGCCCGAGCTCCTTGGTCACAGCATTGGCTCCAGAGGCCGGGCCGTGGGTCACCAATGACCCTTCACTTCCCGTGCAGCTGTTTGTAGGCACTTCTGTGAAGGTTAGGAACAGTGCATGTGAAAGACTATAAAAGCTCACGTTCAACTGCAGGAACAGCTGAACTGCCGTCATGCAGCACGCACGACAGATTAGTGTCTTTTCAATAGTCAACTTTTAGAAACTTCTAGATCCCAGAATTCACAGGTGCAAATGTGCAGAACCCTAAAGAGGTCTTCAAAGTGCTTCTGAAGGGCAAGGCCCGGGTGTGGGTAAGTTGTTCAGTGGAAATCTAGCCGAGACTGCACGGTCTTGCAGCCCTTGTCTGAGTAGATTTTCTCATCTCTGGGGAAAAAAGTCATTTCCTCTGCCACCCTGGTGACGATGTCTTCATCTACAGCAGCACCACGGGCCTGCATCTCCGCCCTCACACACATCTTCACGTGTCTGTACTCCAGGGGCAGGAAGGGGATGAAGTAGTCAATGAGGTTTCTGTCTATCAGTCCACTGCGCCACAGGCCACCTGCAGAACAACACAGAGCTGGCTCCTGCCTGTCCCTGACAGATGGCCAAACCCCACACCTGATCTCAGCCCACGGCACATGCTTCATGCCTTCACTCCCTGCAAGAGTCTCTCAGCTGTGTGACACTCTGCCAGCGCCCTAGGAAACCCCACAGCAGCAGAGGCCCTGGCAGGTGGGCTTAGCTCCATGAAGCACTCGCAGAGCAGACCCCGCCTGCGGGTCCTCGCCCTGTGACTCACTGTGTTTATTGTTGAAGACTCCGACAGACAGCACAGGTTCCAGGTCCTTCAGCTGGATGTCTTCCCTCTTTCTTCCCGCCCTCCAGAAGTCCAGAGCCGTCTTAGTTATGAGGTCCCCACCTGCGTTGCTGGGTTGGCCAGGGAAATAAATCACATATCAAGACTTGTGTGTTTCAACAGGAAATGAACCTGCTCCAGGGCTTATTTATTTTTCTGGTGGTAGGAATGGAAGGCCCAGGGCCACAAGCGTGTCACTGCGCTCTGCCCCAGCCCCTAAGCTTCAGTCTGCCTTGGGGTGCTGGGGGCTGAACTCCGGGTCTGGCCCACGAGTGGCAAGTACTCTACCACCGAGCTACACATCTAGGCCCCTGAAGCTTTTTTCTTAGACCAAATTTACTAAGTGCTACTATACACAAAAAAACTGCCCTCAAGGAACTTGAAATCTGTTTTGTTTTGCAGTGTTGAAGATTAAACCCAGGGGTGTTCTGAGATACACTCCCAGCCCTTTTTAAATTTTATTTTGAGATAGGGTCTTGAAAAGTTGCTGAGGCTCACCTCACTTTCAATCCTCCTGCCTCAGCCTTCAGAGTCGCTGTTCCGCATGCACTATTTCCTTTTATTATTATTATTAATTTATGTTGGTATGGGGATTGAACTCAGGGGCATTTTGCCATTGAACTACATCCCCAGCTACCCCCCCCCCCCCTTTCTGATACCAGGGATGGAACCCAGGGGCACTTAACCACCTAGCCAGCTCTGTTTTTAAAATATTTTATTTAAAGACAGAGCCTCACTGAGTTGCTTAGGGCCTCACTGAGTTGCTGAGGCTGGCTTCGAATTTGCAATCCTCCTGCCTTAGCCTCCCGAGCCAGGCTATCCCTATCCCTTTTCTTTTTCTTAGAACATAATTTTAATAATACAACACCTCCACACACTTGATAACCGGCCGGCTCCTCCTCGGCCGGCTCCTCCTCCATCCGGTGCTGTGCTCTTCTCACACACTCCTCCCCCACCTGGCCAGGGGCCCTACAAGCCCCTCCTCCAGCTTCCCCACAGGCTGGGCTGCCCCGCAGGGGTCCCCTGACACCTGTCCAGCCAGGGCACCCACCCACACCACCCCTGCACACTGGGCTCCCCACCTGCGGCCTCCTCGCTGCTCCGGGCTGGGGCTCCAAGGGAAAAAATCCACGGAGGCCACCAGAGCTGTGGAAGCCCAGGTGGCCACTACAGCAGGGCCAAGCAGAACCTGGGCACCATGGAGAGGACGGTGGCCCGCCTTCCGGGAGGGCAGATGGGGAGGAAGCAGCGAAGCCCTGGCACACTCACTACCTGCCAGTCGTCTTTATTTTGAGACAGAGTTTTGCTAAGTTCTTAGAGCCCTGCTAATTGTCTGAGGCTGGCCTTGAACTTGCGACCCACTGGGCCCAGCCTCCTGAGTTGCTAGGATCAAAGGGGTGCACTGCTGCCCAACACCATCTGTCTCTTTATACTTTCTGGGCTCATGCTGTGGTTTTTATAAGCCTCCCGAACAACATGGAGTTAATAGAATTGTCCGTCATCAGCAATTATTTCCTCAGCCCATGCGTCCCTGCCCATTCTGTGCCATGCTGATTACTGGTAACCAAAAAGGAGAAGTGACTTTTACGAGGCTGGTACTTCTGTCCCTGGAAAACAAAACCCAGGTTGTCGCAAGGACCTCACTCTAGCACTGGGAGAATGAAGGGCTTGTGTGTCCCCAAGAAACCGCTTTTCACTGACCTGAGAAAGATGAAGATGGCTCTGCAGTAGGACACTCCGTCCACCTGCTCGTAGTAGTCCAGAAAGGGCTTGATGGCATCGATGATCCCAGGGTG
Organism: Geosciurus inauris; assembly: GCA_004024805.1. Taxonomy (NCBI): domain Eukaryota; kingdom Metazoa; phylum Chordata; class Mammalia; order Rodentia; family Sciuridae; genus Geosciurus; species Geosciurus inauris. Next base: position 1,685 of record PVHX01034679.1, on the reverse strand, counting down.
CAACTTATCCATCTCATCAAATATGAAAACCGAGCCGGCACACGCGCTCACATTTCCACGAATCCACTTCTGTAGCTGCTCCTAGACCAACCATGAAAGAAAGAGGTGGCAGAGGCTCAGAGGACGCACCAGGAAGCCCAAGCACGACCCTGTTCCTCTGCTCTGAAGGACCAAGGAGGGGCTCTGGAGGCTTTGCCAAAGAGCTCTCAGAAGTGCACCTCGCCTCTATTCCCTGGGTACCACCTTCTCCAAACTCCATCAGAAGTGTAAACAGGCACAAAGATAAGTGCTGAACTGCAAAGACATTTTTCCTACCTCAAATGTCATGCTAACTTTGACTTTTCAAGGGTCTAAGAGGGAGAAGACATATGAATATTTATCCTTCAGGCTGACCACCCCAGTTTTCACCTCACTGTGCAACAAGACCTCCAGTCAATACTGCCACATATACTGAGAAAAAAGAAACTAGATTAGAACCCATGCAGTGCTCAAGACCAAGGCCTCGGACTAATCCAAGGAAGTGACCTAGAACACATTTCAGAAGAACCTGTTCCTGTGCTTTTGACTTTTTTTTTTGGCAGTGCTAAAAATGCTAGCTTCTGGCATGCTAGGCAAGCGCTCTAGCAAGGCACCGCATCCCAAGCCTTGACGCTTTTCTTGAAACAGTCACGCAAGCAACAACTTCTCAAATCCCAAATGTGAAAGGCCATGACCATGAACTGCCCGGCTACACCTTCATCTATTTTACCATATTTCAAGAGATTTACAATACAATTTGAAAAAAGGAAAATTGTTTCTTCCTTTTAGCAATCTTCCGTCTCACAATTTGAGTGGCAAACACTTTCACTTCCTTGGTCAGTTAAGTTTCTATTTCTTATTTCAGTTGGCATCTAACAGCAGGAGTATTAACCTTAATAAGGACACATTCACTTAAACAACATTTAACACCTTAAACATGGAAAGAAGATCTCAAAAAGAGAAACACTCATGAGGCTTTCTTTTCTTTCGGTACCAGGGATTGAACTCAAGCACCCGAACACTGAGCCACATTTCCAGTCCTGTTTTCTATTTTATTTGGAGACAGGATCTGGCTGAGTTGCTTAGCACCTCGCCATTGCTGAGGCTGGCTTTGAACTCATGATCCTCCTGCCTTAGCCTCCTGAGCCGCTGGGATTACAGGCGTGAGCCACCATGCCTAGCACCATGAGGCCTTCTTTGAGCAAAGGACTTGAAGGTTGGGAGAAACAAGGTATAAAAACCATTTAGGAGGGGAAAAAATCCTCTAGCGTACCTTGCAAAACACAGGGGTTCAGCTGAGGCCACCCTGGGAATGGGAGCATTAAAGGAGGCCATGCCCACGCTAGACACTGAGACTGTGCACTTACTGCCCAGGATGGCCACCATGTACACTGGAAGCTGGGAGGTTTGAGTTCAAGTTTTTTCCCTACCAAAAGGCCACAAATAACTGGGCACTGTGGCACATGCCTGTAATCCCAGTGGCTCGGGAGGCTAAGGCAGGAGGATTGTGAGTTCAAAACCAGCCTCAGCAATGGTGAGGCGCTAAGCATCTCAGTGAGACCCTGTCTCTACATAAAACACAAAACAAGGGCTGAGATGTGGCTCAGTGGTTGAATGCCCTGAGTTCAATCCCCAGTACCAAAAAAAAAAAAAAAAAAAAAAAAAAA
>PVHX01034678.1:0-12118 GCA_004024805.1 Geosciurus inauris | reverse complement strand
TACTGGGGATTGAATTCAGGGGTACTCAACCACTGAGCCACATCCTCAGCCCTATTTTGTGTTTTATTTAGAGACAAGGTCTCACTCAGTTGCTTAGCAGCCTGTCCGTTGCTGAGGCTGGCTTCAAACTCGCAATTCTCCTGTCTCAGCCTCCCAAAGTGCTGGGATTACAGGCATGCGCCACCACTCCTGGCCCACAATTACTTCTTGAGGTGGAACTAAGAGCAGGATGTCAGCTTGGGCTCCCAGGAGTTTGTCCCTAAAGATAGCAAAAGCCAGTCGTCATCATCTGCCCTGGTCCCTTGCAGGCTGAGCTGCTCTACAAGAAGAACCCAAAGTTACTGAATCAGTTGCAGTACTGTGAGGAAGCAGGCATCCCACTGGTGGCCATCATCGGCGAGCAGGAGCTCAAGGAAGGGGTTATCAAGCTCCGTTCGGTGGCTAGCAGAGAAGAGGTAAGGAGATCAGGAAGGCTAAAGGAGGAAGAATGTAAGCCATGTTGATGGGCTCATGCCCATTTGAGACCTGAGCAAAAAGCCTGGCATTCATATAGTACCAATTCTTAAAGGAGTTAATTAAGGGCTTAATATGTTACTATGATCATAGCAGGATAAGATATCCAGTCCCAGGCTGGATCAGTGGTAGATCCCACTGTGGCTCAGTGGTAGAGCGCTTGCCACGCATGCATGAGGCACTGGGTTTGAACCTCAGCACCACATAAAAATAAATAAAATAAAGATATTGTGTCCATCTACAACTATAAAAAATATTTAAAAAAAAAAAAGATATCCAATCCCCACATACACTCTGTGTCTTTCTGTCTTACTGAAGAGGCACTTACTACCTTAGAGTGTCTGAATGGGTTTTTGCTCCCACTAAGCCAAATCTGATGACTAGAAGTAGGCAGGCACTCAGGAAGCAATAGAGTGGAAGATGCTCATACCACCTTCTTCCCTGTCCTGGCCAGGTGGACATCAGAAGAGAAGACCTTGTGGAAGAGATCAGGAGGAGAACAAGTCAGCCCCTCTGCATCTGCTGAACTGAGTAAACTATCAGAGGAAAGTGGGACTGGCACTGTTTGAGGCTAAAACAAAACTGCACATATACTTCAACAGCTTTGCACATTCCTGTTCCAGCAGGAAGACCTGAAATGTGGTCAGAACAGAGACTTTTTTATTTTTATTATGATTATCTTATTGGTAATCAGTGGCAAAAATGGCCAAGTACTACACCACTTTTATAGAAGGCCCTGGGGTCTTTTTCCTGAGTTACCTGGGTGGGTCTGAGATGGCCTTAACCAGAGGGTCCCATACCGGATGGAGCAGACGTCTCCCCAGTCAGTCGCCAAAGGTCTAATAAAATGCCTCAACCACTGGAGCCTGTCCGTGTCATTAATGCCTAGCACTGCCTTCCCCATCAGAGCCTGAGCTACCCATTCAGATAAATTCAGGAATGGGAATGGGGAAAAAAGACAGCACTGCCCATGAGCTATTCCCCAAGGTAAAAGGTGCCCCTAAATTTTCTGCTTCCAGCGTCCACCACCCTCCCCATTGCAAGTGACTCCACTCCTTGGGATACGAGCCTAGCTCGCCAGGGTTTCTAGTTTTCCACCAGAGTGTCGGAGGGCCCGCGCGCACGTGCAGTGGATACCTCCACCCTCAGGAGGCGGGGTCGCACTCAGCCAATTAGAGCTTGGGGGGTGGAGGGAAGGGAAGATTCCAGAGGCCGACGGGGAGGGAGTTATTGAGAGGGTGCAGGCGGGCCTGGGATAGAGCCATGCAGTCCAAACGGGAGTGTGAGGTAAGTGGCGACGTAGGGGTTCTAAGAGCCCCGCCCGCACAGGAGGTTGGCCACAGGGACCCCAACATCACAGGCGAGGTGGGGACCAACTCAGCGACCAGCCATTCCACTCTGCCTTTTCTCTCTCAGCAATGGTGTGAAAGAGTGAATCCAGAGAACAAGGCGGCCTTGGAGGCTTGGGTTAGAGAGACGGGCATTCGCCTGGTGCAGGTGAACGGGCAGAGGAAGTACGGCGGGCCACCCCCAGGTACCGTAGCCCTAGCCCCTACACCTGCCCGCCAGCCAGCCAGCCTCGACGGGGGCCCCCTTTGAGGGAGAGCCTGCCCCGAGGCTCTGCAGGGCAGTCAGAAACCCCTAACTACCCGGACTTACACCCGCGAGCAGATGAGGAAATTTGACCAGTTATCCGTTCACCCTCCCCGTCGAGGAGCACCTACCCTGTGCCACCCGCATTGTTTGCTGTCACCTAATTTATGCCAGCGACCCGGGTGGGGTACGGGCATTCCCATTTTATAGATGTTTGGTGGCATCGTTCCCTCTTGTCGGTGACTGATAATCCGCTCTACACCCTCTTCCCCAGGCTGGGTGGGAAGCCCACCCCCAGCAGGGTCAGAGGTGTTTATTGGACGGCTGCCCCAGGACGTGTACGAGCATCAGCTGATCCCACTATTCCAGCGCGTGGGCCGCCTTTACGAGTTCCGCCTGATGATGACTTTCAGCGGCCTGAACCGCGGCTTCGCCTACGCCCGCTACAGCTCGCGGCGCGGCGCCCAAGCCGCCATCGCCACGCTGCACAACCACCCGCTGCGGCCCTCCTGCCCGCTGCTGGTGTGCCGTAGCACTGAGAAGTGCGAGCTGAGCGTGGACGGGCTGCCTCCCGGTGTGAGCCGCCGTGCACTACTGCTTGCACTGCAGCCGCTGGGTCTCGGCCTGCAGGAGGCGCTGCTGCTGCCCAGCCCGGGCCCCGCGCCCGCGCAGATCGCGTTGCTCAAGTTCAGTTCTCACCGCGCCGCTGCCATGGCCAAAAAGGCCCTGGTGGAAGGTAGGGGTGGGGGCTGCGGGGAGGTGGCTGGTTGGGGCCAAGCACTTTCTGCTAGGCATTTACAGGGAAGCTGTTGAAAGTCCCAAAATCTTAGGGTCAAGCATGCGTGAGTTTGCGGCCTGTGGTTTCGCGTGTATTCCCAAGACTCATTAACATCTCAATGAAAAAACTGACTTGCCCAAGGGAGCCCAACTAAACTTCCCTTTTATCTACTGCAGAACTTGCTTCTTAGACTGTGAATTAACAATGGGTAGCCAGGTTAGCTATTGTGATGGTTATGAGATAAAGCCTGCAGCAACTACTCCAAGGAATCTTAGAGGGCAGCAGTTATTACACCCCCTTTACACATAAAGACTGTAAAGCCTGAAGAAGTTGTTTAACTTACCCAGGCTCACACAGCACGGAAATGAGGCAGCTGTAAATTAAATAACAGGCCTGTATAACCCCCGAGGGCTCAGAGTCTGGGGAACTTGGGCCCAGGGCTTAGACTTGCCCTTATCTCTTGCCTTTTTCCTGCAGGGCAGTCACGCCTCTGTGGAGAACAGGTGGCTGTGGAGTGGCTCAAGCCAGACCTGAAGCAGCGACTGCGCCAGCAGCTCATGGGCCCCTCTATGCGGTGCCTACAGCCAGATGGCAGCCGACTAGCCCTGGCCAGGGACAAGCTAGGGTCCCAAGGGGCTCGGGCTGCCCTGCAGCTACTCTGCCAGAGAATGAAGCTGGGCAGTCCAGTATTCCTCACCAAGTGTTTGGGCACAGGACCTGCTGGTTGGCACCGCTTCTGGTACCAGGTAGTGATCCCTGGGCATCCAGTGCCTTTCAGTGGCCTCATCTGGGTTGTGCTGGCTCCAGATGGGCAGGACGGGCACGAGGTGGCCAAGGATGCTGTGTCTGCACGACTGCTAGAGGCACTGAGTGATTCTGGGGCCAGCCTCCTGTGGTGTGGTGGAGCTGAGGCAGGTGCTGTGGTTAAGCAGTGACCCCTCTCTCCACAGGCAGCTTTAACAGGTAGGGAGAGCCTGTGTCAGTCTTCCCAGCAGGCCTGGGCAGTTACTACCTGATCCCAAAAGGGGGAGGGGCACAGGCCCTGCCCCAGGCCTAAGATAGCCACCCTGCTGGGACAGGGCCCCATCACACCTGGGGGCTGTTCAAGTTTGGCTTAAGTTGTGAGGGACCTTGGCCTCCCCCTCTAAGCCCAGGGTCTAACCTGACCCTGTGTTCTTCCTTGGTCTTTCCCTGTGGCACACATCATACCTCTGTCCACCCTCCCCCACTCAGCTTAGCATGAATCTTGTATTTTTCTCTATTTTTATTTGGGGAATTGGCTGAGCCAAAGGGTCAAATTCTGCCCTTCCACCACTTGTCATTCTGGTTTTGATTTATGTATGGTTTTGAGCTTTTCTATGCTGGTTGTATTTATATTAAACCCCTGGTTAGTATACACATGTGTTTGTGCTGTCTTGCCACAGTTGAGGGTTTGTCTTATTCTGCTAGAGTGAACAGCTGCTGTAGAGTAAGTACTTCCACACTTAAGTGCCCTGAGTCCTGGGCATCTGTGCAACTTCTTACACTGCACAACATAAATTCATATTATAGCTAATCCCCAGCACCAAAAATAATCTGAAGATTCATATCCTCTCTGGAGGTCCATTCCAGGAAGCAAGGCTCTTACTCCACAAAGACCTGTCCTCTGAGATTGCACTCATCCTCTCAGTCACTGTCATCTTCACTGCCCTCTTCTTCTGGAACCTTGGAATCCTCTCCCTCTTCCCTTAGACCTGCAAAGAAGTCATCAGTGCTCCAAGCCTTGCTGCTCAGGGCGCGCAGTGGGCCTCCCTTTTTCTTGCGTCGACGGTAGTCATCCACCACCACAGCACGTAGCTGGGCCATGTCCCAAAACTTGAGGTGCTGGTCATGGCCACTGCTGGCTAGGAAGCGACCACAATGGGAAAGGGCCAGCTTTTCCACAGGTTCTCCAGCATGCTGGCCCACACTGCCCACCACTCGATTTGGCAGGATGTTTACAGCCCTGGGTGGGGAAAGAACAGTGTTGGGTACTGGCTAGCTGGGTTTGTCCTTTCTGTGACCCAAGGGCTGTCCCGGCTTCCCTCACCTGATGATTCCATCAGTGGAGCCAGTGCACAGCAGACTCTCAGTGACTGGAACCATACAGTCAATGGACTCAGCTCTCAGGGCAAAGCGGTCACTTGTGGCCCCAAAACCATTCCAGTTGAAGAGATAGATGGTACCTTCACTAGAGCCACAGGCCACCTTCTTCCCATGCTGAAGGAAATAAGGCAAACCATGTCTACATAGTCTCTGTCTAGCACATACACACACCCCCCATCCCATCATTCCCAGCCGTACTTTAACAAGAGTGACGGAGGTCAGGTCCCCAGACTGAGGCTCTGAAAGCAGTTCAAATCGGCGTCGCCTGATATTGAAGACTCCAAGGCAGCCATCCCCGCTGCAGAGAGCAGAGGAGTAAGCTTAGCCAGAAGTTTCCTTTGAGGAAGACTGACTCAGGGACAGGAGGCATTTGTGAGGCTGTACCTGGCTGTTAGCAGCAGCTTCTTAGCTGGGTCCAGGGCCATGTCAGCAATGTATTCCTCATGCTGCCGCATATCCATTAAGGGGCCCTCCTTACGATGATCCCAGAGCCGGATACCACCTGTGTCATCCCCAGTGGCCAAAACATTCTCATCCACCAACAGCAGACTGTTGATGGGGGCACTGGAAAGGCAGATGCAGAACTTCTTGGAATATCTTTCCTAGTAGGGACCTCCTGATCCTTACCCCTCACCTCAACGCACATACAACTGGCTCCCTTACCCATGAGCCTTGGAAATACGTCTTTCCAGTCGGCCCTGTTCCACATCTAGAATATGGATGGCTTTGTCCTTGGAGACAGTAACAAGTTCTGGGAGGAAAGGTGCTCAGGTCACAGTGCTGCTCATTGCCCCCTTCCCACACTACCAGCTGCCTTTACCAATACTCACTCTGCCCATCTTCAGAGAATACCACAGCTCGGCAGGACTTGAGATGGTGACCTGAGGACCAGAGTTCCTTGGTTTCTCCCTCTTGGCAAGAATAGGAAAAGCTAGGGAGAAGGGAAAGAGGTGAATGACCCCCAGACCATACCTGGGATACATGGAGTGCAGAGACCAACTAGGTAGACCAACTCTCCCACCTACCTAAGTGTTCTTGCTTGCACACCTCCAAGCCCAAAGAGCTTACCACCCTGTTTGTCCATTTCCAGTGAGCTTCAAGTGTTGGGCTTTTTTCAGGACACACTAATTCAAGGTATATGTGCATAGGACTTTGTGACTTCCCTCCACCCTGTCTCTCTTAACCACCTCGGGAAAGACTGGGTCTGGACCAGTATGGAAGCCCTGAAATTCTTGTAAAATCAATGACAGAAGACAAGCTCCAGAAAGAAGGGTGAAAATCAGGGCACATGCCCTCTATGTCCTCAGGAGCTAAAGAAACAAAAAAGGCTAGGGATGTTGCTCAATGGTTAAATATCCCAGTGTTCAAGTGCCAAAAAATAAACAAACAAAATAAAAACATAAAGCAGACAGGCACCAGCCTATAAACTCATCCTTGAACCAAGTACCTGTCAAAGAATATCCAGTGCTTGCCTCCCATCAGACCCCTCAAAAAGAGCTGAATGAGTAAATGCTTAATTTCCATTGTTTTCTCAATCCCAGTGTCCACCATGAAGAAGATCCTTAATACACAATCACAAGTTGAATGAATACCTGGGAAGGGAGAAGACTGCCCTGGAGAGCTGGGATACAGCTCAGTAGTAGAACACATGCTTAGGATGTACAAGGCCCGGAAATAAACTCTCAGGACCATGCCAACAAAGAAAAAGAGCCCTGGAAAGCTAAGGTTATAGTAATGACATGTGAGTTGGATCATTACAAATAACTCTCAGAAAACATGACAAATGAGGCAGATGTTGATGACCTTTAGGGCAAAGATAAGAAGTGAGGAGCCAGGTGCAGTGGCACAGCAAAACCAGCAGCTTAGGAGGCTGAGGCAGGAAGATCGCAAGTTCAAAGCCAGCCTCAGTGACTTAACAAGGTCCTGTTTTAAAATAAAATACGAAAAAGGGCTGGGGATGTGCCTCACTGATTGAGTGCCCCTGAGTTCAATCCTTGATACACAAAAATAAAAAGAGTAAAGGAAAGCTCATTCAGTATAGCTGAATGAGATTCCATAGGCCAAGAAGTCTGCTTTTAATCTCCAGAAAAGGACCCCTTTCAGAATGGTTATAAGAGGAGTCAGAGGCCCATCAGAAGGCAGCAACTGAGGATAAACAGAACTTGATGACAAACAGGAGTGTGGAAGCTGGAAAGAAAGGTGGAGGTCTAGAGCACCTCCCAAGTTATTTACCACTGTAAATATGGATAGTAGTAGAAAAGAACCTATATTTGTTAAACTGCTCAGGGACTATACTGAACATTTGTCCCCTCTACAAGGTAAGTGTTATTCCCATTTTCAGAAATGTAAATACAGAAGTTAACCTGCTATAAGCCTTTATAACTAATGAAGGGTTAAGGTAAATTTCATAGCAACCCTCCTGGTTAATAAAGCTTTAGTGGCTTTCCACTTCTTCCTGCCTACATCTCTTGTTCAAAATCAAACATGTATTGAACACCTAACTTGAACTAGAGGGAAGAGATAAAATGGAGAACAAAATAAACTATAAACCAGGCGTGGTGGCGCACATCTGTAATCCCAGCACTTTGGGAGGCTAAGACAGGAGAATCGCGAGTTCAAAGCCAGCCTCAGCAATGGGGAGGCACTAAGCAACTCAGTGAGACCCTGTCTCTACATACAACACAAAATAGGGCTGGGAATGTGGCTCAGTGCTCGAGTACCCCTGAGTTCAATCCTCGGTACCAAAAAAATAAATAAAATAAACTATATATTACACTCCAGAGCAGTGTTTTTCAAATTTCAGTCATAATCCATTAGTGAGTTGCAATCAGCATTGTGTGTACATGCAATAATGATAAACAAGAAATTATCAGAATACAATACACATAGACATAAAAGGTATTATTACTGTGGGGCAAAGCCAAAAATGTTTTAAAAACCTTAGTGAAGAGGACAAGCATTCAAATAACTACACAAGCAGATGTATGACTACCAGCAATTATAAAGTTTATAAGGGAAAAGGACAATGGCATCTGGCAGTACCTACTTTTAAGTCTAGGGTATGGTGGAAGAGGAAAGAGGCTGAGAACTCAGGAATAGTAGGTAAAGGCGAGGGGAAAGTGTTTTCCAGGCATAAGGAATAGCATGTGCAAAGGCGCTGAGGCTTCTAGATACTGAGCAAAGAAAGGGTGAATGAGCACAGAAAGCAAAAAAGGGCAGGCAGGGGCCTGGCGGAAAAGGCCTTGAAAGCCAGATTAAGGGGTTTGTTATAAATCCTAAAAGCAGACGAAGGGTTTTAACCAAGGGAGTGACATGATCGGATGTGTTTTTACGAGATCGATTAAAGGTGCAAAAGCAAGGAGTCCGTTAAGCCTGCGTCAGGCTCAACATAATCGGTGGAAAATAAGTCTCATACGTCTTTTTTCTTCTCAGCTCCCGTGAGTTGAGTCACGACGTTCCAGCCTTGTCCTTTCAGTTCTTTCAACAGATTGTGTGTAACTTGTTTAAGTCAAATGTTAATGAACAAATGACATCAGATGAATCCTGCAAAATGTGTCTCCCTGCAACATTCTCTCCTCCCTCGTTCCAGCTCCATTCCTGGGAACGGAGACCACCAGGCCCCTAGCCCTGCACCTCACTCACAGGAACACGTCCCCGTCCACGTCCCCTGCCGCCAGCAGGTCTCGGGTTGGATGAAGGGCCAGCCCACTAGCCGGCGCTTCCAGTACAATATCTTCCGGGGTGTCCCGGATCCGGGCCGGGGATTGGGTGGAATCAGGGTTCTCCTCGTCGGTCTCATCGTCTGCCGGCCTCTCCTCACACGTGCTGTCCATGCTCGAGAAGATTTGAGCCGCGCGTCTGGCTCGCTAGGCATCCACAACGCGGAAGTTGTGCCCCAGCACGCTACTTCCGCATCGGGGGCGGGGCTAGGGCGGGGCGTGACCGGAAGTGCGGCAGAGCGAATATTCCGAATATTCCGCCACTGGTGTAGGTGGTGCAGAACCCAACGGCCGCACCCCCCAGACCCTTCCCCATTTGTATCCTGCTGTGGCCTGTGCTTGAGCTGGCTGAACTGTGCGACTGTCAATACCCTCATCCCTAGTCACCTCATGTAAAGTTGGAACTGCAGATAAGTTCTTTTCTCATACTATCCCATCCTGATAGATGCTCCCTCAGGTAACTAGGAGGGCTTAATTCCTTAAATAGGAGAGGGAGAGCAGTCATTCGTGGCTTGTTGAAATCCAAGACCATAGTAAGCAACAACCAAAGTGCTTAGGAAACAGCAAATGTTCACAAAGCCAAAGCCACGCAAACGTGACCTCCAGGGGTCATAAGGAGGCTATCCGTGCTCACGTTCAAGCCACCATCCATGTCCGATGTGTTTGAATCGAAACTGAACAATGCCTGTGAGCCTTCCTGCAGTTTAGCTCCAGACTCTCAGCCGGCCAGACTGGCAGTGCTCAAGGCACTTGCTGAAGAAAAAATAGGCATCACAACTGATGCTCTGGATATCTCTATTACTAAAAGTCACCCTGCACTCTACATGGTGGGGCAGAGGAGCAGGTGTCAGGCTTAAGAGAAACTGCTCACATCTCTTTGGTACCAAGCTTTCTAACACATTTTTATAGCTGATGTTCAACACCTTAAAAAGAGGTGAAATAAACTTCGTTGGAGTCTTTTAACCAACATAGTATGTTGTGAATGTACATTGTTAAAATATTTTTAAAGATACTTTAGTTGAATAAACGTCTGCTGGAGTGATAGCTTGGAAGGTGCACAACTTTATATTTGTATAAAACTCTATTGTTTACAAAAAAAAAAAAGGTGAAATAAATGAGGTTATAGACTTCAGAGAAGCTATGCTCCATTTGCTGATTGGAAAGTGTCCTTCTCACCCACCAGAGAGCCTTGATCCCTTCCTTAAGTTGGAGGTGCTTGCAGAAACTGAATTTTAAAGTGGCAGTCAACCCCCAGGTCTTTTCTTACTACCCTCCTAGGTATCCATAAGTCAGGTCTCTGACATTTTTCTTATTTAGGATTGAAGCCCACAACTGTCATTTATCCAAAACTAGCCATTCTAGGTGCTGTTGGGGACAGGGCCCAATTTCAGCCTCTTTGCCATTGACAAAGCTGGCCTCCTCAAAAGCCCTCTTCCCAGGACTGAAGGTACAGCTTAGTGGTAGAGCACTTGCCTAGCATGCTAAGAGGCCCTGGGTTCAATCCCCAGCACTGCAAAGTGCCCTTTTCAATCAAGGTGAAAATTATCAAAGGCAATGGCTAAAGTGACTTTGGAGCTTTCCTTGGAGATGGTGAACCCACATGCCTTGAGTTCAGGGTAGACAGTGGAAGTTTGGCATCCAACCAGAAATGGATGACTTCTAATGACAAACATCACACCAAAGTGCTGGAAATGAGCAGAAAGAAAGAAAAGGGCATAGGGCTTGGGATGGAGTGAACTGAAGGCCGGTAGTCCCACCCCAGACACTGGCAAACTTTTCAGGGTGATGAAGGGCACCAAAAACTTCTGTACTGAGAGGGATCTTTGTTCAGACAGACTTGGGTACATTAATTTTACCCATCTTATTTCTTCGCCAAGGAGGTAGTGATTTTCACTCAGCATTACCAAATTTCACTCAGAATTACATAAATTCACGAAAGGTTTTTCTTCCTGAAAGTTTTACCCCTAAGGCTTGTAAGGTTTTTCTTCCCATTTTCTTGATGCCTTTAGCAAAAGACTAGTCCTATATAGCCTCGGCATCATCAGAATGGTAACCCATCCTGATGACCTTAATCCTAGCCAATCTCTGCTCTGGGACTTAACATAGCATATGCTGACCCCCCAAGACAGGATATATTCCTCTACTTCTTGCCCATCAGTGAGAGGCATTCTTCTCTTCTCCACAGGGTACTCTGACTACTAATCATCTTTACTATCTAGGATTCTAGAACTACAGCTCAAGAAGGTGTGATGTGACTTTCTGGGTGTGATTTTATATAACCAGTAGAACTAGCCTTCTTGGTGTTCCGAGGGTCCTAGAGTGAAGATGTTCAACACAGAGAAGATAGCAGGTTAACTGATTTTAATGGAATCAAATAGTTATACAATAAAATTTTATATACATTCACAAAAAGACACCTTGCAACCTTCCTAGGAATTGTGGAAAGAAAGTAGTAAGGAGAACATCCATATGAAGATTCTCCAGTTGGAACTGGAGATTAGTATTTTGGTCTTTTCACTTCGACCCTACAATGGAAGGAAAAACAGGTCAGTATAAAATCAATACAACTGAACAATTCCCATCTGTCCCATAAAGGAAGAAAAATGCTGCTCACCCATCAGCTTCCATCTTCTTCCTCTTCTCAATGATCTGCAAAAAGGACAGTGACAGTCTCTGGTCATGCTGCCAACTAAGTTCACTGGAGGTTTAAGGCTAATAATCTGTCTCTCACTTACATGGCTCTCCAACCCGCTGCTTGTTGTTGGATCTATGAGCCAGTATCTTCTCCCATCTGAAAAACTCCCACCCAAGGGACAATCCCACTTACTGCACTAATCTTTTTCCACTGTCGATCAAGCTCTGCCTTGTCATTGGTTTCCTTGAAGCGTCTGGTTTTCCTTCCTTCAGACATCTTAATACCATACTGGAATGCAGCCCTGAAAAGATCCATTGGGAGAAGACGACATTAGAGGTTTCACAGCAGGAATAAGTTTTTCCCCAAAACTGCCATACCCCTCTCCTCACTCCCTACCCACATTTAGTATCAACTCACTTGGGCAAAGCCTCCTTGTTGTTCATATACTCGCTGTATTCTTCCTGGGTATCAAAGTCCCAGCGGCCTAAGGGACCTTTTTTGTTACCCTGTGGTAAAACAGTGTAAGTGATGAAGAAAGAAATAGAAAAAGAATTTTGGTCCTTGATTCAAGTCAGATTCTCCTACAATCCCAGGTGCCACCATTCATAAATTCGACCCTAATAAGTAATAAATGCTTTCTATTTACTCATTGTGTATCAGGCATTGTTCTAAACACTACACATATATCTTAATTAATTAATTAATGTGATGAGGGAATTATATTTTTGTTTTCTTTTTTTTTTTTTTTTTTTTTTT
>PVHX01034677.1:0-12116 GCA_004024805.1 Geosciurus inauris | reverse complement strand
GGCTATATCCAAGGTGAGGTATTGGTAACTGGCAGAACACTACAAGATTAGAGGGTAGAAACTGTAGTACCTCAAATCGGTACTGCTAGAGAGGAAGACACATGAACAACATGAAAAAACAAGGGAAGAAAATGCCCCAAACAAACCAAGATACTACAATAATAGAATCCACTGACAGCACAGTAGATGAAATGTCAGAGGAGTTCAGAATGCACATAATTAAAATGACCTGTAAAACATAGAATAATATGAGAGAGCAATTACAGGCAACAAATGATCAATCCAAAGAGATGAGAGCAAATACAGGGAGCAAAAGATAACTTCAAGAAAGACATAGAGGGCTGGGGTTGTGGTTCAGAGGTAGAGCGCTTGCCTAGCGTGAGTGAGGCACTGGGCTCGATCCTCAGCACCATATTAAAAAATAAATAAATAAACAAATACACACACACACACACATATATATAGTGTCCACTTATAACTAAAAAATAAATATTTATTTTTATATATAAAAATTAAAAAAACAAGCAGAAATCCTTGAAATGAAGGAAACAATAAACCAAATTAAAAGTTCAATAGAAAGCATCATCAGCAGACTAGATAACTTGAAAGACAGAACCTCAGACAATGAAGACAAAATACATAATCTTGAAAATAAAGTTGACCACACAATGAAGATGGTAAGAAACCATGAACAAAATATCCAAGAATTATGGGATAACATCAAAAGAACAAATCTAAGAATTATCAGGACAGAGTAAGGCACAGAGATACAAACCAAAGGAATGCACAATCTCTTCAATAAAATAATATCAGAAAATTTCCCAAACATGAAGAATGAACTGAAAAATCAAATACAAGAGGCTTATAGGAAACCAAATGTACAAAACTGCAACAGATCCACACCAAGGCACATTATAATGAAAATGCCTACCATTCACAATAAGAATAGAATTTTAAAAGCTGCAAGAGAGAAGGTACAGATTATATACAAGGGGAAACCAATTCAGATTTCCTCAGATTTCTCAACCCAGACCCTCAAAGTCAAGAGATCCTGGAACAACATATAACAAACTCTAAAAGAAAATGGGTGCTAACCAAGAATCTTATATCCAGCAAAATTAAATTTCTGATTTGATGATGAAATAAAAACTTTCCATGGAAAACAAAAGTTAAAAAGAATTTACAATGAGAAAGCCTGCACTAGAGAACATTCTCAGCAAAATATTTCATGAAAAGGAAATGAAAAACAATGACAATCGGCAAAGGGAGGGACTACACAAAAGGAAAAACCAATCAAAGGAGAAACCAAATCAAGTTAAAAGCCAAAAACAAACCAAAATGAATGGGAATACAAATAATATTTTAATAATAACCCTGAATGTTAATGGACTAAACTCATCAATCAAAAGACACAGACTAGAAGATTGGATTAAAAAACAAGACCCAACAATATGTTGTCTTCAAGATACTCATCTAATAGAAAAAGACATCCACAGACTGAAGGTGAAAGGATGGGAAAAAACATACAACTCAAATGGACTGTGTAAACAAGCAGGGGTCTCCATCCTCTTATCAGATAAAGAAGACTTCAAGCTGAAAATAGAAGGGATAAAGAAAGACATTTCATACTGCTTAAGGGAACCATACATCAAGAAGACATAACAATCATAAATATCTATGCCCCAAACAATGGAGCACCCATGTATATCAAACAAATCCTCATCTACAAGAATCAAATAGACCACAACACAATAATACTGGGTGACTTTAACACACCTCTCTCACCAATGGACAGATCTTCCAAACAAAAACAAAATAAAGAAACCAAAGAACTCAACAATACAATCAATAATTTAGAATTAACAGACATATACAGAATATTTCATCCACCAACAAGTGAATACACTTTTTTCTCATCAGCACATGGATCCTTCTCTAAAACAGACCATATGTTATGCCACAAAGCAACTCTTAGCAAATACAAAACAATAGAGATAATACCTTGCACTCTATCAGATCATAATGGAATAAAATTAGAAATCAATGATAAAACAAAAGATAGAAGCTACTCCATCACCTGGAGACTAAACAATACATTACTGAATGACACATGGATAACAGAGACATGGAGGAGGAGATAAAAAAAAATTCTTAGAGGTAAAGGAAAACTCTGATACAACACATCAAAATCACTGGGACACTATGAAGGATGTGTTAAGTGAAAAGCTCACTGCATTGAGCTCATTCATTAAAAGAAGAAAAAGTCAACAAGTAAATGACCTGACATTACATCTCAAAGCTCTAGAAAAAGGAGAACAAATCAACACCAAAACAAGTAGAAGACAGGAAATAATTAAAATCAGGGCTGAAATCAATGAAATTGAAATAAAGGAAACAATTCAAAAAATTGAAAAAACAAAAAGCTGGTTATTTGAAAAAATAAATAAAATTGATAAACCCTTAGCTACCCTAACAAAAATAAGGAGAGAGAAAATTCAAATAACTAAAACTCGAGATGAAAAGGGAAATATCACGACAGACACTACTGAAATACAGAAGATAATTAGAAATTATTTTGAAAATCTATACTCAATAGAAAATCCCGAAGACACTGACAAATTTCTAGGGAAATATGATGTACCCAAACTGAATCAAGAGGACATACACAACTTAAACAGATCAATTTCAAGAAAGGAAACAGAAAAAGCCATCAAAAGCTTACAAACCAAGAAGAGTCCAGGACCAGATGGATTCTCAGCCAAGTTCTACAAGACCTTCAAACAAGAATTAATAACAATACTCCTCAAATTATTCCATGAACTAGAAAAGGAGGCAACCCTTCCAAACTCACTCTATGAGGCTAGTATCACCCTGATTCCAAAACCGGACAAAGACACATCAAATAAAGAAAATTCAGACCAATATCCCTGATGAACATTGACACAAAAATTCTCAATAAAATTCTGGCAAATCATATACAGAAACATGTTTAAAAAATAGTGCACCATGATCAAGTGGGTTTCATCACAGGTATGCAAAGTTGGTTCAACATACGGAAATCAATAAATTCATCACATCAATAGACTTAAAGATAAAAACCATATGATCATCCCTATAGATGCTGAGAAAGCATTTGTCAAAATACAGTACCTCTTCATGTTCAAAACACTAGAAAAATTAGGGATAGTAGGAACATACCTCAACATTGTAAAAGCTATCTATGCTAAACCTAAGGCCAACATCATCCTAAATGGGGAAAAATTGGAAGAATTCCCCCTAAAAATGGTAACAAGACAGGGATGTCCTCTTCCACCACTTCTAGTCAACATAATCCTCGAAACTCTAGCCAGAGCAGTTAGAAGAAATTAAAGGGAAAAGAAGTTGTTAAATTATTATTTGCCGATGACATGACTCTTAGAGGATCCAAAATATTCCACCAGAAAACTTCTAGAATTAATAAATGAATTCAGCAATGTAGCAGGATATAAAATCAATACCCATAAATCAAATGCATTTCAATACATCAGTCATGAATCCCCTTAAAAAGAAACTAGAAAACTACCCAATTCACAGTAGCCCACCCAAAAATGAAATACTTGGGAATCAATTTAACAAAAAAGAGATGAAAGACCTCTACAATAAAAACTACAGAACACTAAAGAAAGAAATTTTAAAAGACCTTAGAAAATGGAAAGATCTACCATGCTCTTGGATAGGCAGAATCAATATTGTCAAAATGGCCATACTACCCAAAACGCTATACAGAATCAATGTGATTCCAATTAAAATCCCAACATTATTCTTTATAGAAACAGAAAAGGCAATCATGAAATTCATTTGGAAAAATAAGAAACCCAGAATGGCCAAAACAATCCTTAACAAGAAGAGTGAAGCAGGAGGCATCACAATTCCAGGCTTTAAATTACAAAGCTATCATAACAAAAACAGCATGGTATTGGCACCAAAATAGAAGACAGAGAGACAAATCCACGTAAATAGTTATCTCATACTAGACGAAAGTGCCAAAAACATGCACTGGAGAAAAGATAGCCTCTTCAACAAATGGTGCTAGGAAAACTGGAAATCCATATGCAGCAAAATGAAACTAAACCCCTATCTCTTGCCATGCACAAAACTCAACTCAAACAGGATCAAAGACCTAGGAATGAGACCAGAGACCCTGCGCCTAATTGAGGAGAAAGTAGGCCCAAATCTTCATCACATCGGATTAGGCCCTGACTTCCTTAACAAGACTCCTAAATCACAAGAAATAAAAGCAAGAATCAATAAATGGGATGGATTCAAACTAAAAAGCTTCTTCTCAGCAAAAGAAACAATCAATGAGGTGAACAGAGAGCCTACATTCTGGAGCCTACAAATTTTTGCCACATGCACGTCAGATAGGGCACTGATTTCCAGGATATATAAAGAACTCAAAAAACTTAACACCAAAAAAACAAACAACCCAATCAATAAATGGGCTAAGGAGCTGAACAGACACTTCTCAGAAGAAGATATACAATCAATAAATATATGAAGAAATGTTCAACATCTCTAACAATTAAAGAAATGCAAATCAAAACTACTCTAAGATTTCATCTCATCCCAGTCAGAATGGCAGTTATCCAAATACAAGCAACAGTAAGTGCTGGCATGGATGTGGCAATCTAACATTGTTGGTGGGACTGCAAATTGGTGCAACCTATCTGGAAAGTAGTAGGGAGAGTCCTTTAGAAACTTGGAATGGAACCACCATTTGATCCAGCTATGCCACTCCTCGGCCTATACCCTAAAGACTTAAAAACAGCATACTATAGTAATGCAGCCACTTCAATGTTTATAGCAGCACAATTCACAATTGCTAAACTGTGGAAGCAACCTAGATGCCCTTCAATAGATGAATGGATAAAGAAACTGTAGTATATACACACAATGGAATATTACTCAGGAATAAAACAGAATGAAATTATGGCATCTGCAGGTAAATGGATGGAATTGGAGAACATTATGCTAAGTGAAGTAAGCCAATCCCAAAGAACCAAAGGCCGAATGTTCTCTCTGATTAGTGGATGCTGATACATAATGGGGTGGGGAGCATGGAAGATATGGAGGAACTTCGGATGGGGGCGGGGAGGTGGAGGGGGAATGAGAGTAGCAAGAAGGGTGGAATGAGATGGACACCACTACCCTAGGTACATGTATAAAGACATGAATGGTGTGACTCTATCTTGTCTGCAACCAGAGAGATGGAAAATTGTGCTCCCTATATGTACTATGACTTGAAATACATTCTTCTGTTTTAAAAATAAATTTAAAAAAAAAGGCTAGGAGTAGTAGCTCAGACTGCTGATCTAGCATGTACAGGGACCTGGGTATAATCCCCAGAACCACTAACAACAACAACAAAAATCCACTAAAAAGATCCATTGAAAGTTTAAAAAAAAAAAAGACTAAGATGTTGAAATGGTACTTAGATCATGATTATGAATGTCTGATATTCTAACAAATAACATTGTTCAGATGGAGAAAAGGAAAATATTCTTCTCTCAATAACTCCAAATGGCATTGAGAATATAAATTTATATTTGTGTATTATGTATGTGTATAGCATGTTTATATAAATAAATATATACAGACATAAAATTTAAAAAATATATATAAAATAAAAATTTTTGAAAATTAAAAATAAAAGAATACAAAACAAAATTGAAATATAGTAATCAAATATCCTAGTCCTCAAAAAACTGATCCATGAAAAATAACTGGCTTCAAAAATGCTAGAACTGAAGGGAAAAAATAAATATGAGTGTGTACACACACACACACACCCATGTTCCATTAAAATCACAAAAGGGGAAAAAAATCTCGATGAAAAAAATTAAAGAATTCTTTCTACTGGAGGTCAAAAGATTCTCAGCTTCTCAGCAGTGTTAGGCAGGATCTTCTGGAGTGTAATGCTACATACACCCTCTGGGTATCTATAGTGAAAGGTAATCCCATAGGTGGAATTCCAGGAGGCAGGGTTTAGGCTTAGGTGGGCTCCAGGCTCTTTGCTGAATGCCAGCTGGTCTGAAGACGTTAAATCAGCACCCCTCCAGGGCCCAGTAATTGATGGTCCACACCGGACAACTATAACCCAGGGATCTCCCCTGGGTTCTACTTGTGTGGGGGAGGACCAATTCTTTTTTTTTTTTTTTTTAATGTTTTTTTAGTTGTAGATGGACACAACACCCTCACTTTATTCAATTATTTTTTATGTGGTGCTGAGGATCAAACCCACTGCTTCACAAGTGCGAGGCGAGCATTCTACCACTGAGCATCACAACCCCAGCCCGAGGAGCCAATTCTTTAGTACCCTACATCACCTGCAACCCCCAACCCTTGGTCTGGAGTTCAGTCTTTAAACTCAATCTTTCCCGCCCCGCCCTTCCAAAATTCCGCCATACACAACTCTCCCAGCCAGTCCTGTAAGCAGGCAGACTGGAGAGGGAGAGGGAGTGGTAGGGCTGGGTGGGATTCCTCAACCAGTTGTCCCTGTGTAAACCTCTCTCCACATTTGATTTTTTTTTCCTGGTCACGTGAACATACTCTATGGTGTGCAGGGTGTTTACTGGGCTTGTATTTCGGTCCCAACTCGGTTTGTCAGGAATCTACTCCATCAGCAGGCCCCCATCCTGTCTGCTTTCTATGTTTCAGTCCCCTGAGCAGCAAGGAAAGTGACCTTCTCTATTCTGCCATCTTGTAAAGTCTCTCAGACTGTTATATGGAGATTTTTTTTTTAATTTTTTCACTTGTTGATGGACCTTTAATTTAATTTATTTATACATGGTACTGAGAGTTGAACCCAGTGCCTCACACATACTAGGCAAGTGCTCTACCACTGAGCCACAACCCCAGCCCTTATATGGAGATTTTTACCCAATAAAATCCCAACATTAGAAGACCTGCCTAAAACCAACCTCAATTATCAATCAATTCTGACCTAACTTTCCCCACTACTAGATGCTTAGAAAACCTTGCAAAAGTGGTGTTCTCCCTTACCATGGTCAACATTAACCTCAGATTTGTGTTCTTGGTATTTGGGAAGTCAATTTTCGTAACTGAGAGGATCTCAAATTGTTAAGAACTCTGTATAATATAAGACCACATGAATAAATTAATCTGATGGCTAATTAATATTCCATATATTAGACATTCAACAAGGAATTTAGTTTCCTCCTTGTTATTGGAAATATCTTAGTTTTTTGCTTGTTGTGGAATTTGGGCTAGGGCAGGGAAGGGGGTTGCTGGGGATTAAATCCAGGGCACTTAATCATGGAGCCGCATCCCCGGCCCTTTTTTATATTTTATTTTAGAGACAGGATCTCACTGAGTTTTTCAGGACCTCGCTAAGTTGCTGAGGCTGACTTTGAACTCACAATCCTCCTGCCTCAGCCTCCAGAGTAGCTGGGATTACAGGCGTGCACCATCACACCTGGCTACAATAAGTTTTTAACAATGAATTCTGCAATATGTTTTCCTTATTATAAGTAAGAACAGAGTAGAGTTCTATTTCTGGCAAAGGTAGACTAATTTGTTCCAAATGCAAATCCTAACATCCTTTTTTACCCTAATGAGTATAACAGAAAAACGGACAAAATATTGTTTTAAATTTGTTTTCAGGTATTAGATCTATGAACTTTTCTCCTTACTTCTCCTATTCTTGGCCAAGAATAAGCCTTCCATCATCGCAATCACACTCGGTCTTGTTACTGGTTCCACAATGTCAAGAAGGAAAAAGGGATCCAGTTTGGTGTTAAAAACTATAAGAAGACCATTTTTCTGCACAAGCCACATGCTCATTCAAAAGCAGCAACTAAAAGGCTAATAAGTAAGGATGAGGAACAACAGGAATAATTAAGAGAATGTAAACCAAAATACTCTTTTTGGTACACAGTTTCAATAAATACTAAATTAAATAAATAAATACTAAATTAAATATACACATTGTCATATGACCCAACGATTCTACTCATTAGCATATACTCAACAGATTACATTTTTATAAAGTTCAAAAGGAGAAAAATAGACATTATGTTATCACACTATTGCTTCTAATCAAAGTTATATAAGTTAATACTAGAGAAGATCCTCCTGCAGGTTGTAACTATAACTATAGTTTTATAAAAACTATATACACTGGGCATAATATATTAAGCAGCTACCTAAAGGAATTCAAGAGTAAACAAAAGTACTGGGGTGGCGGCTCAGTGGTAGAGCGCCTGCCTAGCACGCATGAGGCACACTGAGTTTGATTCTCAGCACCACATGTTAAATGAATAAAATAAAGGTATTATGTTCATCTACAACTAAAAAATATTTTTAAAAAAAAGAGTAAACAAAAGCAGACAGATTCTAGTAGGATGATAATGGAGGCTAAGTAATTGCCAGAAAAGATGCCCACGTCCTAATCACCAGAACCAACAATATTTTTTAAATATTTTTTTAGCTGTAGATAGACACAATATCTATATTTATTTATTTTTATGTGGTGCTGAGGATCGAACCCAGTGCCTCATGCATGTGAGGCAAGCACTCTACCACTGAGCCACAACCCCAGCCCCCAGAGCCAACAATATTTACCTGACATGGCTTAAAAAAAAAAAAAATGTAGCTGTGTTTAAGTTAACAATCTTTCCATGGGAAATCATTCTGAATTGTCTAGACAGGCCCAATGTGATCACATGGGTCCTTACAAAAGTGAGGCAAGAAATTCAAAGGCCAAAGCAAGCAAGGGGAAGATAAAACAAAAGTCAACACAATATGGGTCCATGTGCCAAAGGAATACAAGTTGGCTTCTAGAAGATGGGGAAGGGAAGGAGACAGATTCTCCTCAAGAGTCTCCAGAAGGAATCAGCCCTACCAACACCTCAATTGTAGTCTCAAATGAATCGTTTTGGTCTCTGGCCTCCAATAAATTTAAGAGAATAAATATGTTATTTTAACCAAATTTGTGGTAATTTGTTAAAACAACAAAGGGGAACTAACACAGAAAGCCAAGCTGGGAAGAGGAAAGTATGAAGTAATATCCCATTTTAATAGCTGTTACCTTCAGGCCAGACATAGTATACATAGTGGTGAGAAAAAGCAGTTTTCCTGGTCCAGAACACTGGAACCAGGAAAAATTACAACCTGCTGGAAAAAAGGAAATCACAGAAAGGAAAAACCTGAAGAGGGAAAAGAAAATTCTGTCCATTCATATGTCTAGTTGTCTCCTGTATGCAAGTTAGAGTCAAAACAACCAGAAGCAGTGATACATACCTGTAATCCCAGCTACTCGGGAGGCTGAGACAAGAGGATAGCAGGTTTGAGGACAGCCTTGGCTACATGGCAAGGTTTGTCACAAAAAAGACTCAAAACATCTAAGCTACACAAATATATATATATATATTTAAGTTGATACTTAAACTGGCACCAGAAAAAACTGAGTTAGCATTTTAAGTCTAACAAAGATAACTGCTTGATAGAAGAAAACAAAAATCACTAGAAAACGACCACTCAAGACCTAGCACAATTTTCATAATGTCCAATACCTGACACAAAATTACACAACAAACAAAGAACCAGGAAAATATAAGAGACATTCTCAAGAACAAAAGAGTATCAACTGAAACCAAATTCAAAAGGGTAACAACCTAGAAAAGGCAGGCAAGAATGTTATAGCTACTGCAACAAAGTAAAACAAACATTTATGACTAATGAAAAGATCTGCAATCTCAACAGAGAAAAACAACTTTAAAAGAACCAACGGAAATTCTAAAACTACAAAATATATGAAATAAAATTCAATGGATTCAATTAAAGTAAAATGGCAAAGGAAAAAGAAAAGGAATTTCAAAATAGAAAACAAATTATCCAATGTGAAGACTACAGAGAAAAAGAAAATCAAGTGTCTTAGGGGATCTGGTACATAAAAACAAATTATCTAACTTACATGTAATTAGAGCTCCAGAAAGAAAGAGAATGAACAAAAAAATCATTTGAAAAACTAACAACAGAGAAATAAGTCATTTGCCAAAAAACAAACAAACAAACAGATTAGGTAGAGGGGAGTGAAGGGAGGGGAAGGGAGGGGTATGGGGATAGAAATGATAGTAGAATGAAACAGACAGTATTACCTTATGTGTGTATATATATGACTGCATGACCAATGTGATTCTACAATATGTACAATCAGAAAAATGAGAAATTACACCCTATCTATGTATGAGATATCAAAGTGCATAAATGCATTCTACTGTCATGTATAACTAATTAAAACAAATTAAAATTTTTAAAAAAGAAGTAACAACAAGCCAGGCGTAATGGCATATGTCTGCAATCCCAGCTACTCAGGAGGCTCAAATAGGAAGATAGCAAGTTTGAGGTCAACCTAGGAAACAGAGAAGACCCTGTCTCTAAATACAATTCAAAAAGGTGGGAAAGTAGCTAAGTGGCAGAACTCTTGCCTAGCATGTAGAAGGCACTGGGTTCAATTTCCTGTAACACAAATAATAATGGCAAAAATTTCCCAAATCTGATGTGTATTGAAGACATTCAAAATAAATATGAAGATTATGCAGAGTACAGAGGTATAATCAAACTATTGGGAACAAACGATAAAGAGCAAATCTTCAAAAGCGCACGAACAGAGGAATCAGATATTCAATTAAGAGTTAATTTGTCATCAGAAAAAAATGAAAGCAAAAAGAAGGCAGAACTTGGCTTGCGGAGGGGGGTATGGAAATTGCCAAAACACTTCCATATGGGAAGGTAAGAGATCGAGAAAAGGCAAAACAATTTTTAAAAAGAATACAGCAAAACTTACACTGCTTTATTTCAAGAATACAGTAACTAAAACAATGATATGTTGGCTTAAAAATATATAGACTGATTTTTGTCAAAGGGGAAATGATAATTATATTTTGAAAGGATAATCTTTTCAATGAATGATGCTAGAATGTGACTGGGTAACTGTTTGGAGGGGGGAAGTGAACAATGATGTTACTACATCACATCATAAACAACTTGAATTGTATCATACTAAATGGGGAAAAGATGAATGCATTTCCTCTAAGATTTAGAATGAGACAAGTATGTCCACTCTCACCATCCTCATTCAATATAGTTACCAAAAGCTTTAGCCAGAGCAATTAGGCAACAGGAACAAAAATACAAAATAGGAAGGAAGTCATATCACCCCTGTTTGGAAATGATATGATGCCATATGAAGAAAAACCTAAAGACTTCAAAAAAAGATTATCAAAACTGATAAATAAACTCAGTAAAGGTACAGGATATAAAATTGACATACAAAAACCAGTAGCATTTTTATACACCTACAACAAGCTTGCTGAGAAAGAAATCATGGAAGCAATCCCATTCACAATAGCTACAAAAAATAAAATACCTAAGAATAAATTTAATCAAGGACATGAAAAAAACACTACAACAAAAATTATAAAATACTGATGAAAGAAATGGAAGATATAAAAATCTAGGAAGATCTCCCATGTTAATGATGGATTCGAAGAATTCATATTATTAAAAAATGTCCATAGAGAGCTGATGATGTCACTCAGTGGTAAACACTCGCATGCATGCACAAGGCCCCAGGTTCAATCCCCAGTACTGCAAGCAAGCAAGCTAACAAATAGAGTCTATATTGCCCAAAGTAATTTACACACTCAATGCACAATCTTCATCAAAAACCCAATGACATTCTGCACAGACCTAGAAAAAACAATCCTAAAATTCATATGAAAGTATGAAAGACCAGGAATCATCAAAGCAAATCTTTAACAAAAATAATAAAGCTAGAAGCATCACAATATCTGATTTCAAGACATATTACAGGGTCACAGTAACCAAAACAGCATGGTAGAGGCATAAAAACAGATGTGCTGACCAAGGGAACAGTATGCAAATTCCCAAATAAACACACACATCCACTGCCAACTAATTCTTCAAAGAGGTACCATAACATACCCAGGAGAAAGAACAGTCTCTTCAATAAATGGTGCTAGAAAAATTAGGTGTCCATATCCAGAAGAATGAACCCTACCATCTCTCATCCTGTACAAAAATCAACTCCAAAT
>PVHX01034676.1:0-12116 GCA_004024805.1 Geosciurus inauris | reverse complement strand
TGACATTATGTAGAATTTAACTGACTTTCTAAAATATTTTATCTAATACTTTCTTGCTCATTTATTTCCTTATCAACACATAGCTTTCTCTTCTATTTGTCATGCTGATCTGTATGGGTCAATCACTTTGTTTTTTAAAGTTCTCAGTACATATTTGTATATTATATTTATCCTATTTTTATTTGCATTTGTCTTAAGTCATTTTTCTCTCCTGCTCTTTGGTGTCTTTTAACATTTAAGTGAATAATTAATCTAAGAATAGCCATATTGCTTTCTCTAGATTGCTCTTTCATTTTTCTATTTATGGGACGTTTCCTAAAAATACCTTTAGACATTCTTAGTATTTTTCATTGTTTTGTAATCTATGTGTGTTTGTATGCATATATCTACATATATATACACACATTTAAGTCCATGTTCATGACGCTATACCTGCCTGTCCATGCTTTCCAACCTATTACTGACACTCTTGTCTTCCCTTAGCTTTATAGTCTAGTACATCCACATTTAGCATTTCAACCCTTTTTAACACAAGATTGCCAAGTTTACTATAGCTTTCATGCTGTCCCTCAGCTTTCATTGTTTTGAATAAGAATTAAGTTGAAAGTAGACATTTTCCCTGCTAATCTCCTATGGTTCTGAGTTAGAATTTTAGCAAAATTAGGCAAGACTACATCAAATGTTGTCCTCTCAGCATAATGAAGTTTCCATAATATATGAATGAATATTTAATTCCCACTTAGAGATGAACCTAATATACATTTTATTGAATATTGAGTATTGAAATCAATAGTCTGTGAGAATGAAATTCAAAGTCAAAGCCATATATCTCTATCTCAGAATATACTTATTATATATTAATCTAAAATAAAATATATAATTTTATTACTAAACCTTTCAGAAGTCAATTTTATAAGTGCGACATTGCCTTTCTCAGATCTGCCAGCTCCTATGTTATTACTATACACACTATAAATGACATTTATAATATGAAATAGACATATATTTTGAACCCAGAACAGTGAAAGAGTAGGATATTTTGAGGTTACTTCATTTATCTACAACATATTCTTCATAGTCTTTGTATTTTCTATTATGTCTTGATCAAAGGTGATTGAAACTATGCATGAATTTGGGGATATTTCTCTTAATTTGAGGGGTTTAACTTGACATTTTAATTCATCTTTAAAAGATGTAGTGCTCTTTCTTAAGATAATGACTTAAATCTACTATAATAACTAAAAATTTAATTGCATGTTCAAAATATTTTAATGTTATGCATGTTAGTATATAAAACAAGTCTATAAAATAAGCCTACAAAATTAATTTTTAATCTCTCTTATGTCTCTTGTATTAAATACTTGCAAATATTTTATAAATATTTTATGGCTACCTAAATTTACCTAGGTAACATAATGTCTATATATACAAATTTATAATCTATTTTCTTATTTGAAAATTAAGAATTTGTTATGTACATATAATCAAAAGCTCCACAGCCATCCTGAATTATTTCAGCATTACATTTTGCAATAACAATACTTATACTATTTATACTATGTTTCAACTGACCTGAGATATTTAGTATAAATTTTATTCCGAATGTTTAATATATTTGAATATTTACAGATATCAGCTGTTCATCAAATGTCATGCTTTGTTCATGTTGTACACATTATTGTGCTGAGTACAGACTTTTTTAACTTACTTTACCACATTGTCATTGATAACTTACCAGTTCTAGGATTCCAAAAATGACTTTGAAGTAGTCATTCTGCTTCTAAGAGACAAGTGCAAAAGTATAGCAAATCATTTGCTGATTATAGAGACTAAAACTAAAATGTGTTATATGTATTATATGTAACCTCTGTTCTAATTTTGTGAAGGTTTCAAGGATTGTTAAATTTATTTTCTATTTGCTAAATTGGAATTATATTTTCATTTGATGTTTATTTTTTACAATGTACTTGGTGCTTCATTTCCATATCATGCAACTAACTATATATATATGGCAATACTATAGTTTTTATTCACACTTCACAAACATTCAAACTGAAGCTCAGAAAGTTCACATAAGTTGCTGAAGTTTTCACAGCTTGATTTGAATCCATGTGTATCTGACAGCATCATATTTTCTATTTAAATTTTGCTCATGTCTAATTGATTTTTTCCTTGCTTCGTAGAAACCTTTCATAAGTATAATTTACTTTCCATAGGTAGATGGGTAGGTGGAAGAAAGGAAATGTAAATTTTTGTATAGGTGGATAGATACATAAATGGATAGGTAAATGCCCCATGTACAAAACTTTACTAAAGTTTAGAGAAGGATATTACCAACCTAGCATCTGGGAGCCCCCAAACCAGCAGATGAAGCTTGCTACAGGGTTCCTTCAATAACTGATGAGTGGTAATTGTGTGCTATAAGCAAGTCCAAATAATGTGCTTTCTTTTAGGATCTCTGTTTTGGACCTTGAAAGAAAGACTCCATGACTAATGTCTATTCTTCAGCTTTCTTTGTCATAACTTTGGCTCATCTATCAGTTTTGTTTACAGTAAGCCAGACAGAACATATGTATCTTCCTAAAAGTATTTTCTTAAATAGTATCTAGCATCCTGTGGAAGATCCTTATTCAACTTCTAGCTAATAAATTCCATCAGCAGACTTTCCAAGGAGACTTGGTCAAAGGTGAAACTGCCTGAAGACTTTCCAGGAAGGGAAGACACTTCCCACAAACTCACTTCCCACTAGTGTCAGACACACTTACTTTTTGTTTGATTGATTTAGATTGATTGTGTTATTACCTTAAATTTTTAGAGTTTTACAATTCAAAACATTTTCACCCATGTTAATTTAGTCTTCTAAGGCCATGTAAGCATTAATGTAAGATTTCAAAACAAGATCTTCAGTTTCACTAAGCTTTTGCTGTTGTTGCTGTAGAATTGCTTTAAGAAAAGTTGTGACTTTATATTGTATGACTCTAATCCTCTTAGGTTAGTGATTGCTTTGAATAACACTATCTCTTAGGGCTAACACTCAATTTTATATCTGAAATTTATATAAAATAAATCATGCACATATAAGTTATAAATCATATGTTATAAATCAAAATTATGTAATTTTATAAAACCATTGTATAATATGTAATTGTTAATATATGTATTATATGTTCAAATTATAAAATTATAAAAATATATCAAATATATTTCATATATTTGAAATATATAAAATGTTTATTTTATATGAATATATAAATACAAATATTTGCATATATACTCATATTAGCCCTACATCATCTCTGAAATAATTTGAGGCAGCAAATAAAATGTACAATTGATACAGAGGGAAAATAAATGCAAGAAAATGTGTAAATTGAAAAGTATGCTCAGTATAAACTTAACATTATCTAAATGTGGGCTATAAATTGAGTTTTGAGCCTCTTAATATCCACTGAAAATAAAAGTATGTTTATTTAAGAGGTTCACAATGTTCAAGATATTAAATTGAAATTTTAATACAGGACACACCATTTTTTGGCACTGAGACTAAGATGTCCTATCTAGTGGGTGATACTACTCTACAATAGCCTTGTATTAGTTACAGTAGCATATGACATGGGTTTTTCTTACTGTGCAAGTTCATGATGAAATACAGTGAAACTGATTTGTTAAGCCCCAATTGAGTATTTTACTGTTGTAATTATCCAAGACTAGACTTCAATACATTTAGAATGGCAGTTCTCAAAGCACATTTTATAAAATATTAATTATGATGAATATTCTTTCAGAAAGTCTGTTTTTATTATTTTACATTTTTTATTCTTTTTAGGTTTACATGACAGTAGAATGTATTATGGCAAATAATACATACATAGAGTATAACTTACTCTATTTAGGATCACGCTCCTATGGCTATACACGATGCAGAATTATCCAGGTCATGTATTCAAATACAAGTTATGTCTGATTAATTCTACGGTCTTTCCTATTCCCCTTCCCTGCCTTCCCTTCATTTACCTCTGTCTAATCAAATTGATTTCTGTTATTCGCCTCCCCAATCTCCCTTGTTTTTATTAGCATCTACAAATTGGAGATAACATTTGGCCTTTGGTTTTTTGAGATTGGATTATTTCATTTAGCATATTTTCCAGTTCCATCCATTTACCAGAAAATGCTATTATTTCATTCTTTATGGCTGAGTAATATTCCACCGTGTGTATGTACTACATTTTCTTTATCCACTCATCCATTGAAGGACACCTAGGTTGTTTGCATAGCTTGGGTATTATGAGTTTACCTGCTGTAAACATTGATGTGGCTGTGTCACTGTAGCATACTGTTTTTAAATCCTCTGGGTATACACCAAGGAGTGGGATAACTAGGTCAATTGGTGGTTGCATTCCAAGTTTTCTGGGGAATCTCCATACTGCTTTCCATAGTGGTTGTACCAATTTGCATTCCTACCAGCAGTGTATGAGTGTACCTTTCCCCCACATCCTTGCCAACATTTATTGTTGCTTGTATTTTTGATAATTGCCATTCTAACTAGAGTGAGATGGAATCTCAGTGTAGTTTTGATTTGCATTTCTTTAATTGCTAGAGATGTTGAACATTTTGTCATATATTTGTTGATTGATTGTATTTCTTCTTTGAAGTGTCTGTTCAGTTCTTTAGCCCATTTATTGATTGGGTTATTTGTTTTTCTAGTGTTAAGTTTTTTGAATTCTTTATACATCCTGGAGATTAATGCTCTGAGGTACATATGGTAAAGACATTCTCCCATTTTTTAGGCTCTCTCTTTACATTATTGTTTCCTTTGAAAAGAAGGTTTTAGTTTGATTCCATCCCATTTATATATACTTGCTTTTACATCTTGTGCTTTAGGAGTCTTGTTAAGGAAGTCGGTTTCTAAGCCAACATGTTGGAGAGTTGGGCCTACTTTTTTTCTAGTAAAGAAACTGAAGCTGCACACAATGGGACATGGCTGTAATCCCAGTGGCTTGGGAGGCTGAGGCAGGAGGATCACGACTTCAAAGCTAGTCTCAGCAATGGCGAGGCACTAAGCAACTCAGTGAGACCCTGTCTCTAAATAAAATACAAAATAGGGATGGGGATGTGGCTCTGTAGTTGAGTGCCCCTGAGTTCAATCCTAGGTACCCCCCCCAAAAAACAAACAAACCGAAGAAGACTTCAGAAAATGGAAAATATCTCCCATGTTCCTAGATAGGCAGAAATAATATCAAAATGGCCATACTACCAAAAGTCTATACAGATATAATGTACATTTCTGTGAAGATCCCAATGACATTCTTCACAGAAATAGAAAAAGCAATCATGAAATTCATTGGAAGAATAAGAGACCAAGAATAGCCAGAGCAATCCTTAGCAGGAAAAGTGATGCAGGAGGCATCACAATATCAGACCTGAAGCTATACCACAGAGCTATAGTAAGAAAAACAGCATAGTATTGACAACAAAACAGACATAAAGACCAATGGAATAGAAGAAACAGGCACACCCACA
Source organism: Geosciurus inauris (assembly GCA_004024805.1). Taxonomy (NCBI): domain Eukaryota; kingdom Metazoa; phylum Chordata; class Mammalia; order Rodentia; family Sciuridae; genus Geosciurus; species Geosciurus inauris. The sequence goes on along the minus strand of PVHX01034676.1, from coordinate 6,596 downwards.
TAGATATCTCATCCTAGATAAAGGTGCCATAAGCATAATTGGAGAAAAGATAGCCTGTTCAACAAATGATGCTGGGAAAACTGGAAATCCATATGTAATAGAATGAAATTGAACCCCTAACTCTTATCTGCACAATACTCAACTCTATTTGGATCAAGAACCTAGGCATTAGACCAGAAAGTCTTTATTAAGAGGAAGAACAATTAATTGAGCCCAATACTTGCTCTATTCTCGTAATGATGATGTGGCCTTTGTAAGTTGATTTAAAACACTAATATGAACTAATGTCACTAAATATATCCTGAGTTAGCAAAAAACTTACTGTTGGTATAAGTTCTACAGCAATGATATAAGGTCTTATCTAAAAAGGATTCAATGAATTTAACTTTTAGATAGAGCTCTAGCCCTTCTACAAGTAATGTTCTTTCACAAAAGAACTTTTGTACAAGGAATACAGGCCTACATCAAGTTCTGACCTGCCATGCCCACCTACTTCTACTGAGTTTCTCTGAGACTAGATCAGCTGGAAACTGAATTTAATTATGGGTGTGGATGCACTGTGGTTTTGCCCCACTATTCTGAACCACTTCTTACATGGAACACATATTGTGTGTTTAAAATAAAATTCTTTGAAGAAATAGAGTGCTTTTGATCATTGAGCTAGCAAGAACTGCATTTCCTGTTTTACTCTTTGCTTCATTAATTTCAACAGTTTGCTTAAAAGTCCTAATTACAATTGTTTTGTTATCAAAAAATGTACTCTTGTAACTTTAATTAATGTTCCTTACTCAGATGCAGCTTCAATTTTAAGGGGTATATATCTATTAAAAATATACAGAAAGACTGATCATTTTAGAAGAAAAAAACAATCTGAGAAATTTCCTTTTCCTTTGTCTAAATCTGTTAAGACACATCCAAAATACTACTACATTTGTGCTGCAGTTTGTTACATATTTTCAAACCACTTAGAAGTATGAGTATTTTCTCAAATATTATTCAATTATAACATTATAGTCCTTATTTCAGATTTTCTAGTCATATCATTTTAAAGATTTTTCATATCAAATTCCCTAAATATGAAAATTAAGATTAAGTCCTGGTTTTCATTTTAAAATTTAATTTGGTCAGTATCATGATTCAATAACATTTATCTGACTGTCTTTAGGTTTATGTGACCCTAATTTCTCATCCATTAGAGAATTATGTTTCTTTAAAACTTTTCTGAGAGTCTAGTAGTAAGCACTGGCACCTGAAATGATTTTTTTTTTCAAGTTTGAACACTTGTGGAACCAGGTTTCCTGCCCCGAGTCTCTAGTTGACCTTCCCATTACGCTATGTAACCTCGCTGATATTGAAGATTTAGTATCTATTAGGTTAAAATTTATGGAGTAAAACCTGCATTTTAGTAACTCAGATGAGATTCCAACTTCATTGATAGCTTATATGAAAGGTTTAGTCTTCAGTTTTTATTTTATTCCTGAAATCATTTTTAACAGGGAGAAAGAATTTGTGAGCACTGGGCCCATTTGAACATTTTGATGAGTTGTGCTGCTTTTTCATCCTTTCCTGTAAAATCGCAGTGGTAATATTATATGGTTTAGGCTGGGATAAATGTTCCTTATTTGCAAAGGGAATGAGCCTTGTGTAATACTGCTAGCTTCTTAATAAGAGAAAGTATTTAGCTACAGGTGGAGGAAAATAAGTGTTGAGACTGGACTGTATCTCCTGTTGATCATATTTTTCTTTCTTTTTTTGAAACTTTCAGTTTAAATACCCTTTTTGTGGTCTTTTTATTTTTTTAGTAGCTTGGTCAGATGAAAATGAAAAGTGAAAATTTGAAGAGTTGTATTTTATTCACTGTAGGTAAGAAAATCCATAAATGAATTGTTCATTGGAGGATTTTTTGTTTGTTTGTTTTTTGGGGTACTGGGGATTGAACTCAAGGACATTCGACCACTGAGCCACATCCTCAGCCCTCTTTTGTATTTTATTTGGAGACTGCGTCTCACTGAATTGCTTAGCGCCTTGCCATTGCTGAGGCTGGCTTTGAACTCGCAATTCTCCTGACTCACCCTCCAGAGCTGCTGGGATTAAAGGCACATGCCAACGTGCCCAGTGAGGATTATTTTTAAATGACGAGGCAGTCATATACAATGCATTTTCAAGGTATGCTTACTTGGGTAACAAATACTATTTTATGGAAATTTATTGATTCAATCATGTGATCTTTTAAATAGCATATTAACATAGTAATATACTTAATACATCATATATTCATGCCATATTAATACAATATACTTGCCCTTTATGATAACTTATAAACATGCAAAATATTATCCTGTGACTCATTAATGAATTAATCATTGTTAACCATATCACTTGCTCCCAGCCTGGAATCATTCCAAAGATTTTTACATATTAGATCATGTAATACTCAGGATGATCTATGACTTTTCTCAGACAGAGTCACTGAATGGCAACTGACATCCCTAAAATCATATACCCATTTATTCATGGTGAACTAGAGCCGTAAACTCAGTCTGTATTAGGAGCCTTCACATTTAATTATTACCATACAGTACCCTCATTTATCTTTATTACATATATTATGCAGATAAAACTGTGCTGATGATATGGATTGTTTCATGAAGTGTTCCTAGTTAACATTTTAGTTAATGTAGTCTTTTAGTCTATTCTATTAATAGGACACCTCACAAAAATATTACATTGTGGCTGGCATCAGAGCCAACAGTAATGAGTATATAGCCTAAATGGGTTTAAATCTTTAATTAATTAATTAACTTATTTATTTTGGTAGCAGAGATTTAACCCAGGAATGCTTAATCACAGAGCCACATCCCCAGCTCTTTTTTGTTTTGGATACTGGGTCTCACTAAGTTGCTTATGGCTTTGCTAAGTTGCTGAGGTGGGCCTCAAACTCTTGATCCTTCTGCCTCAGTCTCCTGAGTTGCTAGGATTATAGGCATTAGCCACCACACTCACCCTGAGTTAAATTATTAAACAATTTACAAACCAAGCATTCTTATATTTATGAGTAGCCTTTTTCCTGATACTATCCCTGATGGATTATTGAAGCAACACTAGACCTTTGGTGGAATTACCTATCCTACTTAGGTGACAAATCATGGTGGGGATGAATGGTATAGAAGATGAGAAAAAGCAGGGGTAAAATTTAATAGTACCAAAATGATGTACCAGTTTATTATTTCTTAGGGTCCTACAACTTTTTTGTACTAAACATCATAAGTAAAATGTCAGCTACTTTTCTAAGAAACCAGGGTATTTTTTCCTAATGCCATCCCAATATCTATGAGTGACCTAAACCAAACAACAAAAACAAAAATCAACAACAGTTCTAAAGATCCTTTGATGAGAGACAAATGTGCATTCTGTGTCAAGCTTTTGTTCTGCATATTTGTGAATTGAAATTGAGTAATTTTCAACGGAATTACCATGAAAGCAATCCACTAGGATTCTACAAGGAACAGTGCTATAACAGTAAGTTCTAAATACAGAATCATAGACATATGACTTGCTTTGAGAAAACTTAACAAGGAAAAGCACACAATAAAAAAAACTAGGATATTGCATTATGGTGGTACAATAAAATATTTTAAAATGTACATATTTGTCAGGTTTATTTCCTCCAAGGAGCACCAAATTAATGTATCTATTTCGAAAGTTAACATGACTTTTTGTAACCAATATGATTGTAAAAACTTTTTTTAAAAAAAGCTGAAATTATCTGCATATATTGATAATGAAATAATGACACAGTTCATCCTACATAGACTGTGTATACATAAGAAATATGTCATTTGTACCATAAACCTGTTACTGTTTTTTCCCTTTCCCCATTATCCTTTAAATATGATGATCATTTATGTGTGTGTGTGTGTATGTGTGTGTGGTACTAGGACTCAAACCCAACTCCTTGCTCTTGCTAGAAAAGTACTCTACCACTGAGCTACATACTTAGCCCCACAGAAATATAAAATTATTTCACAGAAATATAAAAATATTTCTGTAATGGTAAATTATATTTGCATCTGTGATTTAATCATATTGACTTTATTAGGCAATTTAAATCAATATTTTATTATAGTACTACGTCAGAGTAAGACCACATATTCCACTATGATTTTAAATGCACTTTTGATAAATACAAACTGCTTACAATGTAGCATTTCCTTCTATTTGCATAATCAAATTACTAGCTTCCATAGTTAAAACAATAGTGCTATGGATATAATTAATTTTAATAACTTACTATAAAGACTCAGTTTTTCAATAGTCCTATGTTGTTCTGGTATATATAAATTATATAATAGTAAAGGTCTATATTGAAAACAGTGTATTAATAGAAAAATTCAATTTTTAAGTAAACATTTGATGTCATTAGCAGACTGATAGTAAGTCATGTATTGAATTGTAAAGTCATGAATCTGAGGCCATAACATAACACTTGCCAAAGATCATCAAAATCACAATAAAGTGACTTAAATATGATAGTAGGTTACCAGTTTGTTAATGGTCAAGAATTTGGTAGAACTGAATGGGAAGGTAAAGAATCTATATGAACTAAAATTTCCCATTAATATAGCAAAAACTGAGAAAGAAAGATGGAAGTTTGGCATGGTTTCAGACACCAGCTGCCTCTTAATGTCTTTCCCAGCTGTGATAGTTGTAAGATTTAGTTTTAGGCTATATCCTTAATTTTAGGTTGTACATTTGTTTATATAAAAGTAAATGTTTTTCTAACACTTTTTCATCTTTAAAGTATGGACAATAAATTATGGGGAATTTCAGAAAAACTTTAGCTGGGATAAATCTTTTGCTGTTTATCACTTTTTATAAAATTTGAGTATTCTAAATGTCTTAATATTTTATATAATTAGTTTAGAATTTCCCCTTTTCTATTAAATGTCTGCTTGAAAGAGAAAGAACAAAATTATTCTACCACTGCTCAGAGTCAAATTAACTTGAGTCTGATCAGAATGAGAGTAGATAAGAGGAGAAAGTGTGATAGCCAGGTTCTAGATATCCCTCTTCTCACCCACAACAATAAAAAGCATGGTCCTACAAAGGAGAACTCTTGGGGGAAATTCCCTTAAGATGGCATCTGATGGTGAAAAGTTATAATGGGGAATGGTAGAGTCCAGTTTATGCCTCCAGAGTATCTCATCTTGTGACACATTTTCGCACCTACTCCATGAACTCACCACAAGGGCAACAAGCTTGGGAAAAGCTTCAGTCCTTGCTGCTAAATATAAATTATCAAACAAGTTGTAGACACAGCAGGAAATACATTAGCACGCAGTGGAAAACTACAAGATACATTATAAAAAGACAGCAAAAGCAGCATCTTACACTTTACAAACATAGTTAGTGGTCCAAATAAAGGAAGAATGTAAGATCAGTATTATGAATATCTTCAACAGGATCAAGGAGGATAGGTAAGGTGAAGTAGAAATGAGCACATCATTAAAATAAATGAGCCAATTGGAAATACTTTTACAGGAATATATTCAAAATAATTCAGTAGATGAGTTGAAGAACCACATGAATAAAGCTGGAAGATTAGATAGAAGATCAAATTAAAGATCTCTCTCAGTACTTACCTCAAAATGATGAAGCATGAGTAGAAATATAAACTTTTGTACATTATATGGAGCACAAATAGGGAAATAGGTGTTAGAAAATATTTGCAGAAATCAAGATGAAGAATTTCCCTATATTAGCGCTTGAGATTGAAACTTAAATTAGATGCCAACTGGGATAAATACACATACACAGGTATATTGTAATTTATAGGAGGAAAAATGAATAGTAGTATGAGTCCTAGTAATAGCAGAAATCAAAAGATAGTAGAAATGTTTAATATGAGAAACTTTTAAATATGCAAATTTGCTAAAATCAATAATCATGTTGCCTTTATTTAAAAATGTCATGGCCTGGTGCAGTGCAACACACCTATAATTCTCACAACTTGGAAGCTGAGGCAGGAGGATCAGAAGACTGACGCTAGCCTCAGCAACTTAGAGAGGCCCTACGCAACTTAGTAAGACCTTCCCTCAAAATAAAAGAAAATGGGCCAGGGAGATAGCTCAGGGGTTAAGCACCCCTGGGGTCCATCCTGTACCATAAATAAAAAAATAAATAATATTAAAATGTCATGAATTTTTTAGTATATTCTGGTTAAAGAATAATATTGTTTTTAATGACTATACCAAATTACTATACCTCAATGACTATACCTCAATGACTATACCAAAAATTATAAGTTATAAAATCACTTGATTGAAATTAAGAAAAAAAATTTTTTAATTTTTTTTTTATTTTGTTTTTTTTATTTAGGCTTACATGTTAACAGTGTAAATGATTCATTGTACATAGAGGATAACATATCAATTCTCTAGTTGTAAGTTGTATAGAATCACAACATATATGCAGTCATACATAAAGTTAGGGCTATGATGTCCATTATATTCCATCACCCTTGCTGTCCCCATGCCCCCTCCCCCCTTACACCCCTGTGAACAGAGATCCACCATTGTTCCCATGTCCTTCCCCAC